>JADRCD010123100.1:3575-15092 GCA_019843815.1 Montemys delectorum
TGCCTGTGTGTATAACGTATATAGCGTGTGCTCATGTGTGTGCCTGTTTGTATAACGTATATAGCGTGTGCTCATGTGTGTGCATGTTTGTGTATAACGTATATAGCATGTGCTCATGTGTGTGCCTGTGTGTATAACGTATATAGCGTGTGCTCATGTGTGTGCCTGTGTGTATAACGTATATAGCGTGTGCTCATGTGTGTGCATGTTTGTATAATGTATATAACGTGTGCTCATGTGTGTGCATGTTTGTGTATACATATGTGTGGGTATATGGCTTTTTTCATAAAACCTTTGGACTTCAAAAGGGTCTTCATACCCAGAAACAGTTGGCAGAGGCTCTAGGTTGTTATGAATCTGCTCCTAAAGATGACAGGTAGAGCCTTTTAGATGGCTGTCAGCATCCAGTGGCTAGCTCAGACGGATGCCACGGTAAGAGTATGTCTGTAATCATGTTTGTGTATGTGTGTGCATTTGTTATACACACATGTGAGTGTCTGTGAATGTATGTGAGTGTGAGTAGGTGTTCAGCAACTGTGGCTCTCCTAGTATGGCATATTAGTTTACGTTTCTATTGCTATGATAAAACACCACAGGGGCAAGCAAGTTATGGAAGAGTTTACACGGATGGAGAGTTCCAGAGGGTAAGAGCCCACTATGGTGGGGAAACATCAGGCATCACGGCCCAGGAGAGCTCACATCGTGACCGTCAAGTGGGAAGCAGAGCGAGAACACAGGGAATACAGGGGATAGCTTGAGGCTGCCCACAAATGGCATAGTTCCTGTGGGCAAGGCCTTACTATCCAAACATTGCCACCCACCCTGGACCAAGTGTTCAAATGCCAAGATTATGGGGCATGTTTGTCACGTAGATCACTACATATGGTTATCGCATCCTCCTCCTGCATTCCTTTGGCCTGATCTTCCAAAGTCTCTCATTTCTCTCCGGCTTTTTTGATTTCCTGTTTCCTGCGCTGCCTTCTCTGGACACACCCATGTCCCCATCTTTATCTGGGCCCTGCTGGGCTGTGGGACTGTGTCCATGCACTTGCTCCTGGATGGGAGCTCTGTCCCATAATGCCTTTGCACACTGCTCACCTCTGCACTGGCCTCCTTTACGGCAGGATGCTTCTCCTGGTGTCCAGCTTCTCCTGGTACCCAGCTTCTCCTGGTGTCCAGCTTCTCCTCCTCTCAGTAGCGTTAGTGGTAGAGTCCTTGCTCTGTCCAAGGCCTTTCCTCCTATCTCATGACCTTTGGGGCTGTGGCTAGCCTTGACATTTTCTCCTCCTTCTCTCTGGTTTTATACCCATGTCTTGATCTTCCAGGCACTCTCCTACATGCCTTTCATCTGTTGCTTAAATTTGCCCATTCTCAAAATTCCTGTTTTTTTTTTTTTTTTTTTTTCTTTCTTTTTTCCTGGAGTCTTTCCTCGTGGCTCTGACCTCCAGGATCATGGGGCTCTGGGTGACATTGTCAAGGCCTGACCTCTCCCTGGAGACCCACACCCTCACTGGGACTTCTGGTTTCTCATGGCATTCTGATCAGCATTAGAGGAAATAGGAGGGAATGCATATTACCATGGCAACATGAGGCACCTTGTGCTTCCCCAAACTACCCCTTGATGGAGGAGCTGCCCTTTGTCTACATCTTCGGCAGCCTAGCTCTGGCTTCATGTGCTTCTGGTGCCTCACCGAGTGCCCCTCCCCACGCCTTTCTTGCAGTAACAATGCACACAGAAGCTGCCATCTGGTTCTTGTCCCTGCTGCCACCGCCACCTTCCTTCCACAAGGCTTCCACAAGGCACTCACAGCCGCTTCTTAACCTCACCCACGCGGTCCTGATCGGCCTTCTCCAGGCCCTTGCTGTTCAGCACCCCCTTCCTTCTGGGTCCAGTCCCCAGGCAACCCTTCTGGGTCCAATCTTTGACTTTCTTCACCTTTTGCCGCCAGCAGCTTTGAGAGGAGCCTGCTTGGTTTGACCTCCAGGAGCAGCCTCCCTCTTCCTGTGCTATCTATAGGGTCCATCTGACTCCTTTGTGGGTGTGCTGGTTCCTGAACCAGCGCCTCACTTCCTCTGTGGCACTTTTCTGTCCTGCGTATCAACACGGTCCTTCCACCTCTGCCTCATCTGGCTTTCATGGCTGGTGAGGACAGGAAGGGGTCACCTCTGTCTTTGTCCACACAGCACAGACTGCCTGTCTACACCCCCCCCCCCGGATCTCTTCCATTGTTTCATTGATTTAACTAATAAATCTAGGCTATTTAAATTGATTTTGCTTCTTTTTTATATCTGTTCATTTTGTTTATCTTGTCTTGTTTAAAACCTCATTCTATTCTTTAACTTGGCACATTATAGGTCAATGGCCATATCTCAAAAACCTGTGATGCTAAGCTAGGAGCCTGGCAGGAATTCGTCACATAGAAAACACCCGCCTTAGCTGTCCATCTGCAACTTGGCTCTCTCTTCCCCACCTCTGTAAGGCTGTCTAGCAGATAGGTGGGATGTTCCCCCTATTGCCACTTCGTTCATTCACCCGCCTAATCATTTATCCACTTCAGAAAAGCTATTGAGCACTTACTATCTGCTAGGTGCTTTGGAAACCAGGGTGAATACATTTTTTGGGGTGGGGGGGGGATGAGAGAGATTTGAGTCCAAGTCCAGTGAGATTAGAGGTGAGACAGAAGGTCTCACCAGCCTGTCTCTCCATAGCTCAATAGAAAAGTGGCTCAATGAGGCTGGGATGATTTCTTGGGGGAAATTTCAAAGGAGGGACAGCAAAAGACAGAGGACAAGGACACTCAGGGAGGAATGACAGAGGTGTTTAGGAAGTTACAAGAGTCTGCTCGTGAGCCCTGTTCAACCTACAAGGGACCTGTGAGTTCTCATCCGAGGCCTCTAAGCCCTATCTTACAACTCTTAGGCGTGGGAATGAGACACGCTTTGATGTTAGAAGGCCACTGCGGGGCTAGGGAGGTGTACAGCAGGCAAAGTGTACAGCAGTGCACACATGAGATCTGGGTCCTAAGACCACCTGAAAGCTGGTGGCCATCAGGATCTATCTCTGACCCCAGTGTGTGAGAGGTACAGATGGGATCTTCAGAGCAAGCTGGGTAGCCACGTTAGCTGAAACAGCAAATGGTGGGCTCAGTGAGAGAGCTGAACTTAAGACATAGGGGAGATGGAGGGAGACACTCAGCATTAATTTTGGGCCTCCACACACAGGCACACACTTGCTTGTGCACCTTCCATGCGTGTGCTGCCCCTCAACAAACATCAACACAGCCAGGAATGGACAACATCTGCATCCGTTTTTAAAAAGTGTGGGGAGCAGTGGGTAGGCGGGGTGGCTAAGCAGTGAGCATACTTACTATGCAGCCCAGACCAAGGCAGGGGATATGGCAGGAGCTGAAGGGAGAAACCCAGGTCCTCCATCTACGCTACTGTCAAAGACATGGGTCTAACTTAAGATAGCAGTTTTCATACGGGTGCTATGACCTAGGGAATAGATGTTTGCAGAGCCAGAGAATTGCCTAGCCCTGGGCATGGATTCCTAGGCTGGCCTGACTGATAATTGATCAACCCAGTCTTGGTGTCAGGACCTCATGCCACTCTGACAGGGAACTAACCCATCTCTGTCCATCTCATCATCTCCCACCCTGGAGCAAGCCCGGGCTTCTGGCTTACTGGGTTTCACATAGTTCTTTTCTCTCTCTTACTTTTAAGATTGACTTCTGAGAACGGGCCTCTGGAAAAGACCCCTAAATCTCTGGGTACGTATTCCCACGAGGACTCATCTTGTTTCTGTTTCTTTGCCTCCGTGTTCTGGGTTATGGAATTAGGCCAGGGGAGGCCTGAGGGCTTTCAGGCGGCCAGGGCTCTCATTTCACAGATCGATGGGAAAGCTGAAGTCATTGCACTTTAGAGTGGTGATAAGCCTGTACCAGGGACCAGGAAGGCAACGCAGGAAGGCCACGGTACTTATTGGCACCCGCTCTGCAGAGCACTAGGATGCACACCAGTTCACACAGCACATGACGGTACAGACGAGGCGGGGGGATGAACCAGGTGGCCCAGGCTGAGTAGTTTGATCCAGGCTACCTTGAGGCTCAGGGAACTCACAGTGCTACTCTTGGAGCCTGTTAAGCAGGTCGGCTAGACCTGCATTCAGGGCTGCACTGTGGCAGAGTGGGCCTGACACAGCAAGCACACACTTCTTGCTCTGTGTAAAGTATACAGAGATGCTCCCACTAGACAGAGTGAGACATTAGACCACTGCTCATAAGCCTCAGGCAGTTGCTCTCAGCAGACTCAAAGGTCAGGGGAGCAGGGCCAACCAGAGAGTGAAATGTGGGGGAAGGGCAGTTTTCTAGAAGGAGGAGGGAGAAGGGAGGGGAATGGATGTGGAAGGTCATCCCTTCTGGGCTGATGATCGGCTGCTGGGGAGAGATCTTGGGATGAAGGAAGCTGTGCTGTGGCTGGAGAGTGATTAGGGGGCAGGAAAAGAGGGCACAGCCTGCGAGGTCAGCCTCTGAGATCAGGCTGGACAGAGCTTCTGCTCTGCTGACTGCAGGGAGGGTGACTGGCTCCCTGGCAGCTCCCTGACTAAGCAGCTCAGCAAGTGAGGTGGCTGGCAGAATGGGAGGCTTTTGGACTGGAGGCTCTGAGCTGGGCCTGCACGAGGCAGAGCTGACAGCTACACCTCTAAGGCAGGTACCTCTCCTGTCTCCCTGTCTCCTGTCGGTTGTGTGGAGTGTGCCTGAGGTGCTCGGGGCGATCGATACTCGATACGCATGGGGCCCCATGCGCTAGCCCTGAGATGGCTGGTGGGGGTTTGGGCCAGGAGACCATGTTACCACAAACAGGGACAGCCTGCTCAGACAAGGCTTTCTAGGTGTCCCTTGGGGGTGTGGTAAGAAATTGGATATATGAAAAAATCTTAGAGCACAGTTTGTCCCTGGCTGTCAGCTGGGGGTGACATGGGGTGACATTGCCCAATAGTCACTGTAAGGGGTGACATGCTGTCTTCAATCTTGTGCTGTTTTCACAAACCTCACTCTAGCAGTTGCCCCACCCCCAACATCTGCTTCTTCTCCCACATCTTTGACCTCTTAACCCTTCCTCACCCTGCCACAAGCAGTGGCAGAGAAACATGTAGACACACATACTCAAAATGCCCTTTCCAGTCCTGGGCATGCCCAGATAGCAGTCCCAATTTCCATGAACCCCTGGTGAACCCGTTCTTTTGAGATGGTGAATGTCCGAATTTAAGGGCAGGATGAAATTAGGGAACTCATTCCTATTCTGTCCCTGCTTTAAAATGTACCTTTAAATCCACTGATTGGGAAAATACAGGGTGATGGTGAGCTGCTATGGAGTTGATGCTGTTTGAAAAAGCAGGCTGCTGGGCCTCAGTTTCTCCATCTGTGAAGTGAGAGGACTGGACTAATGCTCAAAAATTCTCAGGCCCCATCTAGTTCTGCTGGAGTGGTATAAACGTTTGGCAGGATTACTTTATTTGACTGATTTTCCACTCTCTGCCCACTTAGAATAAAGTGTGCAGTTCTTACTTTCTGAATGAACGAATGAATGAATGAGTAGTTGAGGTATGACATGGTCCTTGACCTCCCTGGCAATGCTACTCTGGAGAATATCTAACTTAGGGAAGTGTGGACCAGAAGGACTGAAGATTGAGAGCTTGTACTGTAAAATCCATCAGGCCCAGGGTCAGGGATCTGTGACAGCCCATGGTGCCACTGTCTTCAGCTCTGTCCCTGCTCTTGACTTCTCTAGCACCAAAGCCTTTGGTCCCAGTTGTCAAAGCCAAGCCTGCTGAAGCTACCCCAACTTCTCTGGCTTCGTCACAGTCTGCCTTGACTCTGACAGAATTCTCCAGCCATGCCAAAGAAACCCACACCCTGGAGAACAAAGAAGACCAGAGGGAGTCCAGCACCAAGGTACCAGGGAAGCAGGAGGAGGAAGAAGCTGAGGTCCAAGCATGCTTCTAAAATCTGCTGTGTGTGGCTGGCCAGCCAGCTGGTGGGGAATGAGGCAGAGCCAAGAATTGCCAAGGCTGTCTTTCCAAGCACTTAAGGCCAGAACCTGTGGACAGTTTGGGGGAGGAGCACTGCAGAGATGGGGAGAAACAAGAAGAAAGCTAAGGTTGAGGGTGGGGACCAGGAACAAGGAGGAAGGACAGAAGAAGGTCACACATGGGCTGGAGGGGAGCAGGATGCTGGAAAGAGGACAGAGGCTTAGCTGAATCAGGCTGAGTAATTTGAACTGACCCCCTAAGATAGCAGCTGAGACAGACGCAGCTGACTCAGAGGCTGATGGGCCAAAGCCGTTCTTGACAGGCTGACAAATACCTTGCACTTGGAAGGTGACCTTCCGGAGGTGGTTTCTCTTCCCTGATTGAGATGAAGTTAGTCACACAGAGTCATTGTTATGGGATCCTTGTGTTCTTCCTTTGAAGCAGGCATGGCAGCTTAGCTCTGAAGCAGAGGTGGAAGGTCCGCCCTGAGCGTGTGCTGTATCACAGACACAGATGCCTCGCTGACAACACGAGAGCCAGGCTCCCATGAGGGCGGTCAGGAAAGTCCTATGTGTGACATGACTTTATCTTACAGCCTGCCTCAGCCACTCGCTCCACAGTCATGTCACAGGCCTGGGCGCTACAGGTTGTTTTATCCCAACCATATTATCCCAACTCCAAGGTCCCGCTTACTTGTCTCCTACTAGCTCCTGTTCTGGCTCCACTCACCCACTTCCCGGCCTTGCCTTTGGCTGTTGCCATGTATCAGTGACATTCTCCCAGAACCCAGGCAACTCCCGGCAACCCAACGACTCTCTGTTGGCCTTCTCTGGCAGCCTCAGTCCTCACCGCCCCTCTGAAGTCCCAAATGTCACATCTCAATCCTCCTCTGCCTCACACCAGCTTTTGACTCAGTTTCTGACACGTCCCTTCTGAACTTTGTGCCTAGGGACACAAGTGAGAGAGGAGGTGTACCGGGCATTCATTAAAGCCAGTTCATCTCCTCCCTCCTTTGCACACCCCTCCATCTTCCTGATGTAGACACTGAGGACCCCAGGGCTCAATCTTCTGGTCTCTGGGATACTTAATTATCGCAGAACGTGTGCTCTGGTCCACAGCACCAACTGCAGTGTCAAAAGTACTGTAAGCTAAGGACTGTCAAAGTCCTCACTGTATCTCCCCTCCCCTTCAGAATCTCTACTTAAATATCCAACTAGGTTACGAGTCTACCATGCGTAGAACTCCTACCTTGGCATCCGTAACTCACAAGGCCTCTACCCAGTGAATGGCAACTCCTAGCTGCTCAGGCCAAAAGTCCCAAGTCCACTTTTGGCTTCGCTTCCCTTCTCTTTTATCTCCTTCTCTATTTTGTGTCTCAGCAGAACCAGTTCTACCTGCAAACAGCTTTTGTGCTCCACCGTCCCTGCGTCCTCTCTTTACCCTGGTCCACCCCCATCCCCTGCTCTTGTATGGATGTCTCATTATTTTCTAATGGCTTTCCATGTTCTTCATTCTCTCCACTCAATAGTCAGCATAATCTTTGGAAAGCAGAAGTCAAAGTGTTCTGTGGTTGTTGATAACATCATTGGTGGAGGCTGCATAAAGGGGATTCGCATCCCATTTTTACAACAACAACAATAACAACAACAACAACTTCTACTTCTTCATCTTCTCCTCTTCTTCCTCCTCCTTCTCTTCCTCCTTCCTCCTCCTCCTCTTCCTCCTCCTCCTCCTCTTCTTCCTCTTCTTCCTTCTCCTCTTCTCCTTCCTGGAACTCACTCTGTAGACCAGGCTGGCCTCGAACTCAAGAGATCTGGTATCACTACTACACCTGGATCCATTTTCATAACTTTTTTAAAAAATGTACAATTTTTTTTTAAAAAAGATTTTATTTATGTATGTGAGTACAGTGTCACTGTGTTCAGACATACCAGAAGAGGGCATCAGATCCTATTAAAGATGGTTGTGAGCCATCATGTGGTTGCTGGGAATTGAACTCAGGATCTCTGGAAGAGCAGCCAGTGCTCTTAACTGCTGAGCCATCTCTCCAGCCTTCACAACTTCTTAAGAATATCAATCTATTTAAAGATAAAATGTTATGAAAATACAGTCTTTGGAGAAACTGCTCTCCCCAAGTGGAAGAGTTGGATCCTGCCATGCCTCTGCTCATGGCCTCTTGCGTCCTGATGAAAAACTGGAACCCTTTGTTACTGGCCCTAAAAGTCAGTGTCAAATGGATCCTGCCTGTTCCTTGCTTGCTTTAACTTGGTGCTCCCTCCTTATTCTGAGCACACCTCAGGGACTTTGCAGTCAGTCACTCTTCTGCTAAAATGTTTCTCTCCTCAAAATGGTGTGGCCTATTGCCTGTCTTCATTTGTGTCTCCACTTAAATTTCATGCTGAAGGGAGTCCCTTATCTAAGGGGCTTCTTCCCTGAAGTCAAAGCTGTCACCTTGTTGCTTTGCTTTTCTTCTAGCGTATCTCATATGACATTTCAGAGAGATTGACTATTTACTGTCTCTGCCCTACCCCTTCCGTGAAGCTCCCAGGGCATCAGTCAGGACTTAGCTCTTTTTTGTTCCTTCTGGAACAGTGGCTGACACATGGGAGGCAGTCTTATGTTTCACGACTAAATGAACAAAAGTGTAGAAAGACCGGTTGAGTTCTTAAGGTTAATAGACATTTCCTTGACCTTGTGCCAGGTCCAAGTCACTATTTCCAAGTCTGCCCAGGAAAAGATGAGACTGAAGCAGATAAAGGAGATGGAGCTGCTTCGGAGGGCAAAGGAACCAGAGCGGGAGAGAGAAATGGTTTCCCAGGGCTTAGGCACATGGAGAACCTCAGCAAAGGAAGGTACTGATGCACTGGGTGGGTGTCTCCACTGGGAAAGCTTCCTGGACGACTCCTGGGCTCTCAACCTTCCCACACCTCCTCCCCACCTCCACCCTGAGACAGGACAGAGATTCACCCCTTGTCATCTGCCGATGTACCCATTGCCACAGAAACATCATGCCAGGGACGTGGAGGACCTGCTTAGTTTAGAATTTTTTTCCCCCACAGGCCTCCTTCCTCTGCGGGGCAGTGGAGCCCTGTCAGAACCCACTAGGATGAGCAGCCCACGCAGAAACAACATGGGAGTCCTCCAGAGGAAGCGGGCTAACCGAGCCTCCCTGCCCAGCATCCCTGTCAGCAAGCAGGAGCCTGGCTTTGCTCGCCATGCATCAGGTGGGACTCGAACTCTCTCTGGGCCACCTCTGGGTGCTCTGGGGTATGGTCAGGGGGAACGTGGCTACCTGTCTTTGTCATGCTGTTCTGTACATGCTAGGCAGTTCTGCCACC
This sequence comes from Montemys delectorum, assembly GCA_019843815.1. NCBI lineage: Eukaryota > Metazoa > Chordata > Mammalia > Rodentia > Muridae > Montemys > Montemys delectorum. The sequence goes on from JADRCD010123100.1 coordinate 12,945, forward strand.
CTAGCATGACATGTCCTAGAGAAATCATCAGTATGAGGACTGGGAAGATTTTGGATGACTGCGTGTGACTTCATACTGGACTTCATGCAGTCCATACTTCACACTGGGCTGGATAGGGCTGGCTGGGACCAAGGAATCCAAGATCTAGCAAGGACACCTCAGGGGACATGACAAGGAAACAGGGGACTCTCCATCTCTCTTTTAAAGGAACTTTACCTCTTCCTGCTCCTGCTCTTCCTCCTTCCTCCTCTTCCTCCTCCTTTTCCTCCTCCTCTTTTTCTTCATACTAGGCATTCCAGTGTTTCTTCATTTGAAAAGACTTTTTCTTTTAAACTGAAAGTTGAAACTAATTATTCTGATTCCTATTTCCTTTTGAGTTTTGGTTTTTGACTTGCATTTTCCATTCTTTGTATCTTTTTGGTTTGTGTCAAATAGAAAGCCTTACGTTGGGAGTCTTCTTAAGTATCTATCATTTTATTCTTCTCTCATAGCTGTGCTATGTCTCCCTCTGTAGCCCTTGATCTTTCCCCCGCAGCCTCTCAGAGGCTAGGATACAGGTGTGTGCGTCATTCTGCCTTTCATCTTTGTTTTGGTTTTTGTTTTAACAAAGGGACCCATGTTTAGGTTCAGAGGCTTCATAAGACAGCTGAAATTTCATAGCTGGGGGTTTACATATTAATATCCTTTTATTATAAGCACCATACTCTGTCACAAGTAATACTAATTTACCTGTGATTGTGACCTAAAATTCCCTTTAAAATAAGTGTATTTAGGATCTAGAAAGAGGCTCGACTTGAAGAAAGCGCAAAATAGGTGAGAATTATAGGTAATTAAGAGATACGGTTACTAGGGCTTTAGTTTAGTGGTAGAGCATTTGTCTAGTACATACCTGACTTTCTCTTTGTCTCTCTCTGTCTCTCTGCTATATCTTTGTCTCTCTCTGTCTCTGTCTCTCTCTCTTACACACACACATACACACACACACATATACACACACACTTACAAACACACACACATAAGAGAAGAAGAGAATGCACTGGAGTTAGCGGATGCCCTCCTCCACAACAATGACTGGTGAGGAGCCACTATTCTGAGTGCCCTGGGTTGTATGTGAGAGAGAATTTTCATGAAAGTAACCAATACCGAGAAGCGCGCTCACCCGCCTAACCCACTGCACTCACTGTGTAGACAGTAGAATGGAGAGTTCAAGACCTGTGTCATCCACAGTGATGGTAGACCATCAGCCTCAGACTTTGGTTGCTGGGTCTTGGACCCAGGATGGTCTGTTCCTGTGCCATTGTTGAAGCTGTGTGTGTGTGTGTGTGTGTGTGTGTGTGTAGATGGTTCGACTTAGGAAAAGACAGCGCCTTCCTCTTATCACCTCTCTGGGTGCTGAGTCTGAGTCCCCTTACGCCCTTGACAGTCCTATGAGTGCCACTTATGTTGATTTATCAGTTATATCTGCACCTAATTTTCAATCAGTTTGGAAATGGAATTTCAGGACTGGAACTTGATTGTCATTATGTTCCCAATGAACTCCATGAAACTGCAGCCTGTCTCAGGAGACCAGGTGCCTGGAGATGAGCTGGCCTTCATTTCCTCAATTCTTTCCTCACGTGTATGCAGAGCATGGAAGTTCTTGGTTCACTTGTGGGAGGGCATAGCTAGGAACACTGTGAGCAAGAGCAGGCCAAGACAGGGTCAACACAAACCCTAGAGACTAGAAGCTGAAGTGTCCCCTGTGGGGCCTTGTGTGTCTGCATGTGTGTCTATGAGCAAGTATGTGCTTAAATTCTAGGTGGGAGAGATGATGTTGGCAGATAGTGTCACGTAGGGACAGCAGTTGGAGGCTGGCTACTACCTCAGTAGTAATGGTGGTACAGGACTATATTTTCAGATATCCAGGAGGCTGAGGAGTGAATGTTCAAGGCCAACTGCATTACGCAATGAGTTCAAGGCTAGCCTGGGCAATTTGACGAGACCTTGTCTAGAGATAAAGTAAAGACAGGGTTGATGATAAGCTCAGTAGTACATACAGTTCTTGACTGGTATGTTGGAAGATTGTGAGTTCAATTTGTAGTAAAACACACAGACACACACAGACACACACACACACACACACACACACACACACACACACACACACAC
>JADRCD010123117.1:0-14105 GCA_019843815.1 Montemys delectorum
GGTAGCACCCCAAATTTTAGCAAAAGGAACACCAGGGCACAAGTCTCGAACCACTCACTGGGTAGACAGTGGTAAACTTGTGTACTGCAGAAGTTTGAAGCATTGTGAATGCTCAGATATAGTGGCTATGAGTCATATGTTAAAGTGCAATCTGAGGAATCCAATGTGCTCATGAAGTATGTCCCTGAGAAGCTAAAGCAGTTTGTGATGCCAAAGAAAAAAATGTAAGAAAAATAAGGTAGTGATATTTAAGGTCACAAATGGTGTTTATGAGGTTCATCCAAGAGCAGCACAAAAAAGCATTCTCCAAAGCACCCAGGTATAGTGTTATTCAGCACCGACATGTGGAAGTTAGTCTGAAACAAAAGATGGAGGGACCATGAGGACAGAGAGGTGGGGTCAATGTTGTCCAGGAAGAGAGACATTAAGGAGGTAAGAGCCTCTGATTAATGTCAGATCACATCTGTTTTTTCTGTAACTAGATGTTAGGAGAGTGGGGTGTACACTCCTTGTATTTTGATCGTGCTCAATGAATAATTGTGATAAATGTGGTAGTAAACTTTAACAGTGACTTCTGTTCCCCATCTAGAGTGATATGGGTCCTTAATTCAAAGAAAAAAAAATCTCTCATTCCTTGTAAAAGTTAGAGTCTCCTCTTGAATATGCCTCTTGTATTCAGTAAGAACAGGGAGGGCAGCCTCCATAAATCTCTGGCCAACATTGACAATAATTTTTAGTTTGGTCATAAAGAAAGTAAGCAAAGTAGACAAGTCTGAAAGAGACTGATGTAGGTATCAGAGGGATATATATCTTTTATTGTCAACCTTCCATCGAGCAGTCTCCAGCTTCTACAACTTGAGTGGTCTAGATGAATTGTTGAGTGTATGTCTCTTGAACCCCAAATTTCCATACATGGAATCTGCTACCAACAGGAGCAAGCAGCAGGAAGTAGAAAAAGGAAAGGTAGGTTATAACCTAGTATTATCAGATGTGAGTCTCAGCAGATGTATGATATCTCATTCTGAGATGGGAAGCAAGCTGGTTTACCCTGGCATCTTCTGACATCTAAGGGAGCAAGGTTCTGTTGGGGTTGAAATGTAAAAAGAAGGGTTATCTTGAGGTGATTGTATAAAGGGTGTATAAAGTTTATCTTGAAATGATTGTATAAAAATGGGAAAGATGAACTCAGTATATTAATATTATGTGTGGTTGGATCAGTAAGGCACCCTTAAGGTGCCTTCCCATTTATCTGATTGAAGGGATGTTGGAACTCTGAAATGGGGGATGATCTTCCTGAGAAGATCAGAGACTGTCTCTGCCCACTACCCATCCTAAGAACGAGTCAACCAGGATCAAAATGTATTTGAAATGTCTAGTAGTGAGCATGTGGATGAGCTGCTAACTGACCCAGGGAGGGATCCCCTAGCTTGAAGTGTTGGAGAGGGAAGATGCAATGCCTGGAGGTGGAATTGGAAATTTGACAGATTTTTATAAGAAACAATGATAGTCTTTATAAAAGATCCTCAGAGGTGGGCTGTAAGTAGGTTTAGTAAAATGAGACAAAGCTTGGTTATTAGGATGAAAGAGCTAGTATAGAATAGCTGGGATAGAATTTGTCGAGTATCTAGGGATGATAGAACAGATAGATGTGGGCTGTAAAGTGAGGATGTCTTATGGCGTGTGAGAGGAATCTAGGCCTCTGAGATCCAAGGCTCAAGCTGCCTTGTTGGCTTGGCTATTTTCCTTGCAGATAATTGTCTGCTTGGTGTGATCAGCTTTGGACAATTCCTATGACAGTAGTAAAACGAGAGGCCTTTAGCTTAGCCATAATTTGGACAGAGTTAGTTACTAACCTCCCCTTTGTTATTAATTGTTAATCCATGCTCCATCTAGATGGCTGCTTGTGACAGGAAAATGTGAAAGGCATATTTGGGGTCTGTATTCAGGTTAAGGAATTCTCCCTTTGCAAGTTGAAAGGCATGGGTGAGAGATACTAGTTTGGCCTGTTGGTTTGTGGTTCAGCTGGAAGGGCCTGCACCTCAACCACCTTGGTGTCTGAAACAATAGCATAGCCCACTTTTCAGACCGCCTCTTGTAGGAAGAAACTGCCATCTTGTACCATGTATCGGTGGCTGAGGTAGTATTCCGTTGTGTATGTGTGTGAGATGAAGTAGCAGCTCTTCCTGGATCACAATGCAACAGTTGAGATGGAGCATGTCCTGGGATTGGTTAGAGGAGTTTTGAAATGTTGAGAGGTGAGTGTGGTATCCCCTATCACAGCTATCTGAAGAGAATGAGAACACTTCAGTTATAAAGGATTATTTGAGCAAGGACAGTGTCAAAGAAACAGTAGGATTCTTGAATTTTCTACCTCCAGTCTAAACGCAAATCCTAGGAATGAGCAGCAGTGTATCCAGAACTTTTTACAAACAGGGAAAATAAAATCAAACTCATATAACAAAATTTTAATCCAAGGCAAGTGGAGAACTGATACCTACGGTACTTTATTTAACTTCTCTGAGGTGAGAAGACTCTGGGGTATTCATGCACTGACTCCTATCAGTCATTGCCAGAGGGCTATTCACAGATGTGCATAGTATCCTTACTTTGAGTTGGGGTGCTAGGCAGCCAAGTAGGCACTGTCTTAAGAGACAGGGCTGAAACTGTACATTTGGATGGTATAGATGAGCATGTACAAACAGCACAATGACGTTTACTACTTATGTTACCTACATTTAGTATAAGAGCAGCTGCCTTCACTCCTCTCTACTGTGGCTTAAAGCCTCAGCGATACCTCTTGACAGTCTTACCTTTGATAATGTTTGAAGTTTTAAAACACAAACTGAGTATTATCTTGCTCTAATTGTTATAGTTATTATTTTGGTGTATTACTATAGTTCTCTTGTTTGCTAATCAAGTTTCTCTTCTACCCTTTCTTCTCTGCTCTCATGCTGACCCTTCCTTCCCAGTGTCTGTCCTCTGCTAACCCAAGTTACTTTAGGCTTCTTCATCTAAAGTAATTCTCATCACTTACAAATTTGTTACTTCTTTGGATGTTCTCCAGCTCCTCTTCATCTTTCTTATTTTGATAGTCTATTTTCTTTAACTACTTTTTCAAGATTATACATTTATTAAAGAGATGTGTTACATAATTTAAATTTCTGACCATAAGTAAAACTTTATACTTGATTAATAATTTATCATTACTTCACTGAATTGAAATTTAAATGATTTGAGAATCTATAAGTCACTGAAGTTTTCCTAAAAGTCATAGCATGTCTGTATCAATTACTTTAGTTATTAAAATGTATCTCAGAGCTGTGTAAGTAGAAACACTGATTTAATCATAAGTACTTTGTTCTAATATAAAGTATTAAAAATAAACAGTAAGAATTGAATATGCTGTTAATAAAATTGAATTAGCTATATTATTTTACAAGTCTCTAAATTTATTTACTTTATCTTGTTAAGTCTATTAGCAGTGTGTGTGTGTGCGTGTGTGTGTCTGTTTTGGAGGGAGATGTTGCTACTGTTAAAAACAGAACTATGTAAGTTTTAAACAAATCTATGAAAGATGTCACAAATTATGTCCTGATAGAAATGATGAATATCACATTTCCAGTCATATACAACATATACAGTTGCAAATAACAGAGTGACTACTTCTGATAAGATTTCCTCTTAAATAGAGTAGGGTAATTCAGTAAATTTTTTGTCCAGTTAAGGGATTCTTTCTATAGTAAAAATAATCTTTCTTTGAATTATGTATTTCGTCATCGTCTCTCAGAGTATGTACCTTACAATTACTAATAATAACATTATTTGAAACTAAAATTATTCTTTCACTTTTGCTCAGGGGAAATACTCCATTTTCCATGTGATTTTTCCAGCCCCTCATCTCATTGCATTCTCTTTTTCTACCCTGGCTTGTCTTCCTCATTTTATTTCAACATTTATTTGTGTCCTCTTTATTTTGGGTACACGTGTTTGAGTCTTGTGTAAATTCATTGGTCAGTCTTGTAATCATTACAGTTAGCTACTATAGAATTGTTAACTTTGAGGGGAAACATCTTGCTTCTTTCTGTTATTTTTTGTGTTTCTGTATTGGAACTTATCCATGTGAGCACAGGTAGATGGCTAGAGGTTTATTCATCTCTTGTGTACTTTCAGTGGATTCAGGCTGGATGAGATCATGAGAAGGTGGAAGTGAATTTTCTCATGACTGAAGTTAAGTTTGAGCTCAATATCTATACCCACCCTGTGTTTGCAAGGTACCAAAGCTGATGTGTAGCACCACTTAGTCAGATATTTGTACATGATATTTAACACTCTTTAATATAGTTTCTGATTTCTTTTTCTTTCACTTTATGTCACAAGGATTATAAGCTTTGGCTACATCAACTGGATCATAGTATTTTAAGATTTTTTGTTTTGTTTTGTTTTGTTTTGTTTTGTTTTTGTTTTAAAAGGGTTTGGTATCCTGGGTAGTCTTGCCATTTAGATCTGGGTGGCTCAGAACTCTCTTTGTAGAGGTTTGCCATAAACTTACAGAGATCCTCCTGTCTCTGCTGATAGTACAGATAAGTGCTACCACTCTCATTTTAAAAACGTTTGGGGTTTTTTTTGTTTTGTTTTTGTTTTTGTGGATTTTTTGTTTGTTTGTTTTTGTTTATGAAGAGAAAACAAGAGAAGTGAGAAGATAGACAAAACTAATTTAATTTAAGAAAAAAGAATTTTAAAATGAGAGGTTTAGTATCATATGCAATTACTTAAGCTGCTCCAGTATGGTAGGTGTGATAAGCCCAATATTTAGAGAAAAATAAAAAAAACTATAACACCAAGAACATTAATGAAGGGAAAAAATAAAATTAGGCTTAAGAAAAAAAGGAGGCATACAGGATGCCTGTGCTGGGGCAGTTGTGAAAGGTCTTGACTCTGCTCACATGCTTTTCAGTGGGGAACTTTGGCCCCTTACTGCCTGGGCCCCTGTGCTAGCTGGCCTGCTCTTCTCTTTGTTGTACTCACCAGCAAGCAGTAGGGAGAGATGGCTCTAATTAATCTCACCTCCTGCTCATCAGCAGGAGGTGCTTGCAGCCAGCCATTGGACTGAGCACTGGGTCCCCAATGGAGGAGTTAGAGAAAGGACTGAAGGAGCTGAAGGGGTTTGCAACCCCATAGGAAGAACAACAATATCAACCAACCAGACACCCCTACCCCTACCCCTAAGCAACCACCAACCAAAGAGTACACATGGAGGGACCCGTGGCTCCAGCTGCATATGTAGCAGAGGATGACCTTGTTGGGCATCAGTGGGAGGAGAGGCCCTTGGTTCTGTGAAGATTCTATGCCCCAGTGTAGGGGAATGGCAGACAGAGAGGCAGGAGAGTGTGGGTAGGTGGGGGAGCATCCTCATAGAAACCGGGAGAGGGAGAATGCAATAGGGGGCTTCCAGAGGGGAAACTGGGAAAGAGGATAACATTTGAAGTGTAAATAAATAAAGTAGCCAATAAAAAAGAAGTGTAAATAAAAAAAATCCACTAAAATAGAAGAAAATAAAAAGAAGCAGCAGCGTGAGTTGCCCAAGGGCTGTCCCAGTGTCTTGTTCTTCCAAATATCTAGTCTTGAGGTAGGGGTGGGGAAATGCTCCAGCCCACAGTGGATGGTGGGAACATCTGACTATTTATATGGGTGATGAGGGTTTGAACTCAGGTCCTAGTGATTTTGAGGCAAGCAAATATGTTTACCTGTGGATACATGCCCTCATCCCTCCACTAGTTTCTTAAATGCTGCCTTGAGCCACAGGTTAGTTAAGGGCTGAACTGATATAATTCCATAATGTAATCATGAAAGCATATGATAACTTTATATATCATTTTTGATATATAAAATTTAATCATTATTTACCTGTTGGCCATAGAAGTATCTTTGAAATTTCATTAATTTGACATTGGAGCCAAAACTTCGTCGGACACCTGCATGGGAACCTTTGAGCATAAGAACTTTAACAGCAATGAGAGTGAGAAAGAGATGCCACCAGTCATTCAGGAGCCAGGACAGCTTCTGAGAGGTCTTGGTTGTAAGTCTGGTTTGCATTTTATAATCTAAAACCACCAGATGGGTCAACAAGCAAGTGAGGTACAGGAGCATAGAGGACAGTAGATTGTTAAGGGCAATGGCTCATTGTTTCAGCTATTTCTCCAGGTCATTCTGGTAGAGGGAGCATGTGACTGCAGGCTTGGCAGATAGGCAGTATAAACAGTGCTCTAAGTAAATCACTAGTCAAATCAATAAATCAGTACCTAATAATTGGTCTTCTCTAGTTTCCCTTACTTCATACCTACTATAGATGTCACTTAAGACATCTGATTGTTTGTAGTGTCTTAACAGATTTCTTAAATGAGTTATGTATAAATATAATTAGTTATATAGTTCAGCCTGAAATTAGTCATCAACAATTTGTGAGTGTCTCATTGGTTATTTGTTCTTTGCTTCAGAACATAAAGGCTTGTTTCTGTTTGTGTAAAAGGTACTTCATCTAAGTTTTTCAGTGATACATCTTTTCATATAATTCCTTGGAATGAGTCTAATAGAGTTTTAATTTCTACTGTATTTTTATTGATTAATGGAGCTATTAAATGGCTACAGAGTAGAGAGAAATAAAAATACTTTATTGGTATAATCCAATGTTTCCCCGTGTTTAGAAGCAAATCTCCCCAAATTCTGGTATTTAGAAAGTAAGACCTCCCGTGTATTGAGGGAATTGATTAGTCCATAAAGGGAGAACCCTCCTGGAGACCATCAGTGCCCTTCAAAAGAGTGAATAACTCCCTTATCCTTTCCATCACATGGGAAACAGCGTGGAGTTACAATATAGAGGCAGAAAGGGAGTTCTCATCAGTAACCGATTTTCCTTCCATGAGACTTCCCAATCTCTACAACTGTGCAGTGAATCTCAGTTGTTTGTAAGACACTCAGTTTATATACACTTTACCTCAGACGGGCTGAGACAGGAAGAGCATGACTGTGCAGTGAATCTCAGTTGTTTGTAAGACACCCAGTTTATATACACTTTACCCCAGACGGGCTGAGACAGGAAGAGCAGGAGAACTAAATTTTTTCTCCTTTTCTTCTTTTCTGTATCTTTTTGCTTTTATATGCCATCTTGCCTGGGTAATTTCTTTTTCAGGAACTCTTAAAGCTACTTGTTGTGTTTCAATATGTGCCTACTTTCTCTCTTTCCCAAATCTATACTCAGGATTTAACTATATACCAGTATTTGTGGTTGCTAGTAATAAAGCAGTAGATGCTGTTCCTTCATTCATGGAGATTACTCTCACATACAAAAGTGTTCTTTCTCCTTGTTTCAGATCTAACATAGGTTTTGAAGAAAGCTGCTTCTATTAAGAAACAAGTGAACGGCAAGATACGGAGGCTAACTCTCCACGCCACCCTCATTTATCAATAGATAGAATCCTGTACTGTGAGTTACCAGGCACCTGGGCAGGCAGGCAGGTGGGAAAGAGATGTTAGATGGCTAGGCTTTCTCAGTGAATGCCAGTTAACTGAAACATGCTGCTCTTACCACATCTGGGGTACTGTGACAGCTAGGTAAGTTAGACCTTTACTTTACTTATTAAATCAACATTTGTTCTAGTTTTCTTTCTGTCGCTGTGATAAAACACTGTAACCAAAAGTAGCTTAGGGGAAGAAAATATTTATTTAGCTTATATTTCCAGATCACAGTCCATTATTTGATGAAGTAAAGACAGAAACTAAAGCTAGACTGTGAAGCAGAAACCATTGGTTACTTGTTGGCTCATTGACAGCTCGCTTCCTTGTGCAATCCCAGAACTAGCAGCCCAAGGAATGGCACTACTCACAGTTGCTGCCCATTCTATATCAATTAACAACCAAGGCACTCTCTCACAGACATACCTACAGACTCTGACACTGACATGTACTCAGTTGAGACTTTTCTCTTGTGTCTGAGGACAAAATTCATTGTGAACTTGACATATAGATATATCACTTTTAACCACAGATAAAACATGAAGCATGTTTTAAGTCTTGCTATCCTACTGTTATAAATTTCCTTTCAAAATATATTTTTTCAAATTATATAATTCAGTGTTTCTTAGAGTAAGAAAAATTTTAGAAATTTAATATATTATTCAACAATCATTTTCCCTTCCAGATAGAAGGTCAATTGTGGGGCAGTTTATGCTAATGAAATTAAGATTGCTGGTTAATCCTATCTAACCAAACTATTGAGTTCCATAAACATTATAGTCATTGCATAAATATAGATAAAATATTGAAATATGATTCTTTATCACATATCTTGACCCTTCGTGATATTGATTTTGAGTTCGTGGTCTTGATTGTATTATTATTGTGTTATGTTTTTATCACATTTTTACTTAGTAAAGCTGAGCTTCTATCTTGTCGTACGTATAGGACGTGTGGTGTCTACCATATCTGTGTCAGTTTGCTCTGTGCTGATAATATTCACATGTTTTGGGGAGATACTGTCCTTTCATTTTAGCAAGGTCTTAAAATTTAACAGGAACTTTAGGGATTAGGTGTGTATGTGTTAGTTCTAACTAGGGAGCAGCACTGATTCTGGTAGTGATTGTTCTGGGTCTTGTCTCAGTGAGTTTTCTTTTTTGTGCTGATGAATCTTTTGTCGCCTTGATACAACCTAGAGTTGCCTGAAAAGAAGAACCTGAATACGGAGAGTCCATTCTTCCGTACTTGCCTATAGGTGCACATGTAGGGCATTTTCTTCCTTCATGGTTGATGTGTGCATGCTCACAGTCCATAGAGCTGGGGGATGTGGGTAGGAGAAGGTTGCCATCCCTTGGCAGGTGAAACTAAGTTTATCAGGCAAAGCCATAGGGTACAGCTTTCCTTCATTTTTTTTTCTTTGCTTCAGTTCTTGCCTCCAGGTTCCTAGCTTAAGCGTCTGCTCTGGATTCCCTTTAGTGATGGAGTGTGACCTGAGAATTGTCAGCTGAAACAAATCCTTTCCTTTCCAAATTTCTTTTGGTCATGGTATTTAATCACAGCAATAGAAACCACATTGAAGGCACTTGCTCTGTAAGAAGTTGTAGTAAATTCTGTAGCTCTCCGCAATGTTCCTATGTTAGTTTCCATAGAATATAAGTCAGTCAGCCTGGCAGACTGGACTGGATACTCTGTTGCAAGTCCCTCACAGTGAATTTCCTCCATCCCAGTAGACAGTTTTCTTCAGAGTTCTTGGAAAATAGATCTGTACAAAAGCATTGAAGTTGCTATCACATTTCTGGCACTGTTCTCAGTAGTGTGGCTGAGTATTTTACTGCTGTCCATCTGCTGGGCCTTGGACTGTGCTTCCAGGAGCTAGTCACATGAACTTCCGCTCATTCCATCTTCCCAGTAGAAATGAAGTCTCATGGCTTCTGATTCTGACTTCCTCTTCAGCTACCAGCTAGACCAGCACTCATCTTTTTAAGGGGTAATTTGCAATGTGTAATAATACCCATCAAAGGGCCTTTGCATCAGATTCCAGGTTGTAAGAATTGGGATTTGTAGTCTTTTGGGAACAGAGTTTTGACAATTCTGTCTACTCTAACACTTTGAAATCTTCATAAGAGCTTATGCATCACTGTGACCTAGGATGAAGCAACCAACTCACATAGGAATATTTACATTAAGGAGTTATCAATTTTAAGAGGAGAAATTTGTTACAGAGGATATAGAATAAGAGTATTTTATTCCTGAATGGAAAGATTCAGTATTACAAATAATTTAATTCTGTCTCAAGTCATTTTATAGTTACAGTGTTATAAAACTGAAATTTGCCACAATGTTTCCTTGGAAGATGAACCTACTGATTCTTATATTGCCAGAAAAGAATATATATAAGAATGTTTGACCAAAACGGAATAGTGGTAGAGGAAAATTTTCTTCTACCAAATTTATTGTAATAAGCACTGAGTGGTCGTCTGGAGATGTAGTTGTCTTTAAAGTCATGCCTTGAAGCATGGCAATCTGACATCCACCCCCCAATCCATGGAATCATGGAAAAATGCATGAAAGAGTAGGGGTGGACCTTGCTTGTAATCATGTCTCCTGGGAAAGGGATCCCTGTGGCATATTAGCCAGCTAGTCTATCAGATTGAGTAAGTTCCAGGCCAGTGGGGGAGCCTGGAGAGAGGGAGAGAGGAGGATAGAGGGAGAGAAAGAGGGAAAGAAAGAGGGAGAGAAAGGGAGAAAGAGAGAATATGAATATGAATGGAAATAGTACTTGAGGAGTGATATTCAAGCTTAACTTCCACACATATGCACATGCACCCATACACACATGAATAACACTAAACACACACACAGGCATACTTTTTTTCATGCATGCACACATACACACATACGCCCATACATGTACACATGCACACAGTAATATCAGACCAGTAATAAATAAGTATATCTTTGTATAAATAAGAATTTTGTTTATCCCAATTATATTTTACCAAGTCAACATGGACATGCTGAGCATAATAGTGTATCATTATAATCCCTTTGTTAGGAAAGCTGAGTAGAACTCTTCAGTTGAAGACCAGCCTCAACATTATAAGAAAATATATTAGCAAACAACAAATATAAACCTAAAGCTAAAATGACACTGATTTTATATGAAGAAAGCCTTTGTTCACAAGAACCTTCAAATCAGTAATGGATGACAAACCAGTATCATGGATTAGTGGGCATAGGGTATGAAAAGAAAAGCTATTCACAAAGCATGAAAATCAAACAGCCAATAAATATGTTGAGAGATTGTTGTCACACTGTTGAACATAGCCCAGGTTGGCCTTGTTCTCCTGCTCTTCCTTTCTTATTCTTCAGCCCTGGAAGTACAGCATTTATACCAAACACAGCTTAGAGTAAATATATATTTTCACTTTAAAACAAGTGGGCTTTGCTTTGATTTGCAGTGCTTAGAGTTCTTTATATAATAAAAAGTAACCTAACTGCTGCTCCCTAAAAGTGAAACATTTAAATAATCTTTATCTATATTGTAGGATATTCTAAAATCAATTAACAGTACTTTAGGAGGATGTAAATATATGTCACATATACACATATACACACAGAGATATAAACAGTTCTCAGTTGTATTACTGAGTAAAGAAAACTAATTAGTAAAAATATACTATAATTTATTTGGTAAAACACTGGAGGAAGAGTAGGATGTTCATATTTACTCTTGATAATACATGTTCTTACCTCTTAAGAGCCCTACTGTACAAGAACCGTATCTATTTCCATGTACATAAACATCATTCCAGGTGTATATAGGCATTAAAGTGTATATTTTATTTTTTCAAAATATTACTTAGTGTATGTAGTATATTGTGGTAGTAGTGTGCTCTAGTGGGCCTTGAGAAGAAATAATGCTTAAGAAGTTACAATAACTACGATAAAATGTTATTCTTTGAATACTTTCAAGTGACTTCAAGCATCAAGTGTTTTGGTGGTAGCCTGTTTGGGAGTACAGTAGAAGGTAGGCAGTTAGAAATATTGTATGTTTTTAATTGTCTACCATTTGATTTCCCAGGTTCTTATGTGGTTAGGAGGGGACTGAGTCCATCAGGAATGAACTCCTTTGTGATTATATTCAAACCCAAATGTACCTTCTTCAGGTTGCCCATAGCAGTCACATAGTTTTAGTAAATAATCCTATGGAGTTTACGCTTCAGTTTGTCTATAGCCCTGTTGCAGCAATGAGCTTTGTGGTAGTCTTTACTTGTCTGAATTTAAGAAGAGTTATTTGAAGTCAAGAAACAGTGTCTAAAGAACCAAGATTTCCTTTAAAATCAGAACCTACACAGTGTGTAAGTGGAGGAGCTAGCCACCCAAGGGCCACTGAGTGAATTTATTACAGATGGAAGCAAATTCAAGCTTCTGTTACAATCAATGTTGTCCTTTAAATGAGAGTCATTCCCTACTGTCAAGCTCCCATCTTCCTTGTCTTCACAGAGGCTCACTACGCTCAGGAGACTAAAACAGTCTGGCATTCACATTGATGGTAGGTGTTTTCTTGGTAGAATGTATTAAAAAAACTTATGACAGGATTTATATTGCTTTTAACCAAACTGAGAAAGACAATTTTTTGTTTGATTTCTATTTCCTGGCTCCCTGCTTGTTAAATCACCAGCTTTTCCTTTGTGCCTTTTCTTTCTGGCATCTTGAGGCCAGCTTGCACACACTGCTCTCTTGACTTTTCTATCTTTGGCTATATCCTATGCCTCTAGTTTGGTAGTTTGCAATTCTCACTTCTCATGGGTAGCTTTTGTCATTAATGCGGCTTCTTCACAGTTAGCTTTCTCCCCCCCACCCACACTACCTGCTATTACACAGTATTTTCCCTCCTGTTTCACTTTTGGTCAGATGCATAGCAGCCTTTCACCTAACTGCTCTTGTATCTCGTCTTTTTAATCTGGTTGGAACTCTTGCAGTGTCTCTTTTAGGCCTGTTAGAGTGATGTTAGTACAGCTTTATGTAGTTCTCAAGTTGAACACTTAAAGCACTTGGTGCCAACTAAATGTATAATGATTCCACTTATGAGTAAGATAATTATCTTGACATAAGGAAGAATTTTTTACAAAGATACTAGAAAGCTTCTCAACTGACTAATGAACTTAACAATTATACGTGATTTCATTTACCATTGAGAAGGATTTCTGCTTTGAAGTATGATTCATGTTCTTTTTCTTGAAACACATCCAAAATAACATATTGTGTAAATTTATCCTCAAAATATACTAATTGATTCTGTTGAACTAGCACATGTTCCTGTGGTGTGTAATTTGCTTTGATATTCCCTTCTATTGTAATAAGGCAAATTAGGAGAAATGTACATTGAATAAGCACATAGGCTCAGAGTAATAAACTGTGAATGGTGATATATGTGCTTGTTTATTTAAATATGTACCCATAGGTGACATCAAAGTGTCTACACTACCTAGTCACTATGAATATAAATGTATAATTTCATATATTTACATTTGGCAGTATATTTTTGGTTCAATGGGCAGAATAACTATCTTGTATAGAACATTGTTCTAATGAGACCCTCATTACTGCCAACTTTTTAAGCTTTTAAAAATTGGTCCAAAGCCATTTCGAGCTTCATGTATTCAAGCACCCTTATTCTTTATTCACTGATTCGTTTATTATAAAAACTATTGATTAACTATATCAAATCCATCTTTTTCCATATCTTTTTCAATTCATATTTTAGGCACTTAATTCTTTACTAAAATTAAAATTATTGAAAAATATTTATTAGTTTAGAAGCATTTTGGGAATTCATTTGGAAAAGCATATGAAATTAAAAGATGAATTTCAGTATAGTGTACTTAATTTTTTTCTAAGGACCTGGTGAGGGCTCATAGCACTAGATGTGTCATGTTAGAGATTCTACAAAGAGATATGGGAAATAAGGTCATTGGATATGCTGATGAAATACTGATAGGAGTTAATTTCCTATCTCAATCAGAAATGCTTACTTGAATTTTCCTGCATTCACCTAATGGAAATTAAAGTGGAAATCAGTTTCTAATGTACAACCTCTTAAAACAGATGCAAACATCACTTAATGTTTAACAGAATGTCAATTAATATTTAAAAAATTTGAATCATAGTTGTTTTAGAAAGTAAAAATATAATGCAATGTAAAAAATTCTCTTGATTTTTCATGCCGGTTGAAACAGTGTTAAAAATGGTCTTATCCAGAGAATGCAGAAATGACTCTTAAGAGCACTTGTGTTTTTTTCCAGTAGACTTGAGTCCAGGTCCTAGCACTCATCTCAAACAGCTCGCAACTGCTTTCAACTCTAGCTCCAGTGGCCTCTGGGGATACACACATGCATGCAAATAGGATACCCTCACACAGATATATCTATATAAATAAAAATATGTCTTTAAAAGTTGTTTTGTTTACTTTCAAATAGTAAATATTTCACAGTAGCTTCATTATTCTTCAATAAAAGTTGATACCTAAGTTTAGAAGATAGTATAAATTTTATAAATATTCACTGGCAATTCATTTGCAAGGTATAGTGTAC
>JADRCD010123119.1:4831-15745 GCA_019843815.1 Montemys delectorum
TCTCTCTCTCTCTCTCTCTCTCTCTCTCTCTCTCTCTCTCTCTCTCTGTGTGTGTGTATGTGTTTGGGAACTTCTAAATAAGAATCCCAGGAATCTATTTATTGAACATAATACCCTATTTTGGCTTATTTTCGTTTGATTTCTTCTTCATATCAAAGCAGAGATAGCTGGTTCTAATTTCTAGGTTGTGTATTATCAAGTTTTATTATCCATTTATTTCATTTCAGGACAAATGAGGGCCATCATTAAATACTGACAGAAATGAAAGTAGGGGGTTAGGAAGGCTCAGAACCATTGGCTGTTACAAATGTATCTTTAAAATCCCCAAGCCCTTGCTCAACTCAGATTGTCTCACACCCTAGGCAACAGGCTTCTAAGTTCAGGCTTTCCCCTTCTCTCGACCCATATCCCATGGTTTCCACTCACAGCTCAGGGATGGACGCATCTGGAGGATTCTGAGAGACTTCTCCAGATAAAAGGCTTTCTGAAAATTTCTCCAGGCTAGAGACATCTCTTCCCAGGGAGGAAGAAAATCCTGTGGAAGCAGGTCAGTGGGAGGAGGGGCTCCAAATGCTCACTGACTGAGCTGGACTTTGATATTAGAAGAGGCGGGGTGGCTTTAGAAAGGAAATTGCAGATTGGTGACTCTAAGTGGACTTGGGTAAACCACAGAACCTGACATTGTTAGGAATAGTACCTTAAATGGTGAGAAAAATGGAGGAGAGGAACAAAGAAAGAGAAAAGGAGACAAGCAGAGAGAGGAAGGGTGGCAAAGGATGTTGGGAGGGAAGGGAAGGAAGGGTAAAGGAGAAGGACATAAGGGAATTGAAAAGGAAAAAAAAAAACAAAGTTTGCAAGCCTTATACTCCATTTCACCCCAGGCTCGCCAGAGTGAATTGCTCTGTAGAAGGGCAGTGACAAGTTAGTTTGAACATAAATGTTTATGTCCAAAATTGGGTTGGATGTAAAATGTTCTTCCTATGTTCATGTGTTTGAATACTTGGCCCCTGGCTGGTAGCACTGCTCTGGGAGGCTTTGGTATTTTTCGGATATGGAAGCTAGTTGTAAAGGAGCTTGGGAGTATTTGGTTGACTATGCTCCCACCCTAAGCTATGTTCTTCATGGTTAGTGTCATGTAACAAACACCCTTCCCCTGTGTTGGCATTGCCAGGGACCAAGGTGATTCAGCCTTCATGCCATCTCTATCCTCACATGATGTACTATACTCTTTCAAACAATGAGTCAAAATAAGCTTTTCCTCATGGACTTGCTTTGTCAGGCTTTCAATCAGAGTGACAAGAGAAACAACTGACACAGCAAACTGGTTGAGAAGTGGAGGTCATTTCTATAATAAATTTAACCCGGTGGTCTATAGACCCTTTGAATAGGTTTGTGGGAGGAATACGGAATAATTTGAAGTTGGAGACTAGAGAAGTCCTAGAGTGTTGTCAATGAAAACTAAGGGGCGTTGTGGTAGGAGTTCAGACTGGAAGAGGAATGTGGTCAGTAAAGACTACTCATGAAATTTTAGGAGAAAACAAGGACAAAATTGGAAGTTGGCACGAAAGCCACTCATGCTATGTTCTATCAAAAAGTCTGTCTTTGCTCTACTCATGTTCAGAGATCTGAGTGAAGCTGAGTGAAAAGTTAATGGTTTTCTCCCCCAAGGGGGAGAGAGAATTTTAATATAGCACAGCATTCAGGCTGTGGCACAGTTACAACCTACTGGTTTAGCCAAATTTATGGTGAGAGATTTGAGAAGAAAAAAGAACTGACTGTTGTGAAAAATGTGTAATTTGGGGATAAAAGACAAGAAACTTGATAGCTGTGGAGAAAGTGGATGTGGACAAAGTGGTGTTAATTGTTACAGACCTTTGTGCAATTAGTGAGATACCTTGCATCCTGCCTGAGATTACAGAGGTGATGCCTTGAAGGTGAGACTTCTCTTTAGGTCATTTGCAACCTTCTTAATGCTGCAATCCTTTAATGCAGTTCCTCATGTTGTGGTGACTCCCAAGTATAAAATTATTTCATTGCTATTTCATAACTTATTTTGCTACTATTACAAATTAATGTAAACATATAATATGCAAGATATTTTGATATAACACAATCCTTGTGGGAATTGTGAGCCACAGGTTAAGAACTGCTGCTCTTGGGGCATCCTGCTTCAGCATAATTGGCTAGATTCTTCCTGATACTAAGGTGTGAGCACCCTGAGACTTCTACAGTCAAGCTTCTAGGGGGAACAGAGTGCACCTAAAACTGGCAGCAGAGTGTAATACCATTTATGTGGTTCTGTTGTGCAGGCATACAAAATGAGTAGTGGGATCATGGAAGCTTGTAAGAATGTTCCAGAAGAAAAGTTAATGTGGTGTGGAGATGTGCTGCCTGTCATATTCCCCACCACAAGGCCATGTTAGGCCATTGTATGAAGTTGTAAAGGTGAAACACTGGTTGCGGTGGAGACCCCAGAATGTTCAGAAACACAGGGACACCAAGGAAATTTGCAGGCACATGAGTGAAGCTGGCAGAAGAGGGAGTTCACAAACGCTTCAGTTGGCATGGGTCTAGCCAAGTCAGTTGTATTCAGATGTTAGACATAGAGCTTTCCTTGCTGAGTTTCTGCTCAGTATTTTTTGCTGTTTCCACACTTTGAATGCTTAATATAAGCTACTGCATATTAAAAGATTTAAATTTTTTTTAATCAATAGGGCATGTCATGAAGAGATTGCCTGAATCACAGAAGAAATTGATAGCTTTTAAACGGTGTGAGAACTTGGGACTTCTGAATTTGACCAGATTGGTTTTTATTCTGTTGAACATCTAGGAGCCAAAGATGTTAATTTATGATTTCAATATGAAATACATCCCTAACAGGCACATGCATCTGAATATTGGGTCCCTAGCTGATGGCACAGTTTTGGGAGATTATGGAATTTTCATCTATGGTGCTTATCTTGTAGACTTATGACCAAGAGAGTGAAGGCTGATTCTACTTCTCATCTGAGGTCTCTTTATTTCCTGGTTTGTTGCACTGAGTAACCAATTTTTCCCTACTTCTACTACAGACCAAGCTAGTCCAGCCTTCATGCATGCCTTCCCCACCACGAAGGACTG
The DNA here is from genome assembly GCA_019843815.1 of Montemys delectorum. Classification (NCBI taxonomy): domain Eukaryota; kingdom Metazoa; phylum Chordata; class Mammalia; order Rodentia; family Muridae; genus Montemys; species Montemys delectorum. The sequence continues at coordinate 7,952 of JADRCD010123119.1, forward strand.
TATTCTCATAAACCACATATCAAAACAAACCCTTCCCCTCTTTGGCTACTTCTGTCAGTTATTCTTTCTGCAACAAAATTGAGAAAAGTAATAAAGTATTGAAGGAGGACCAGGATGTAGTTGAAGGAGTCAAGAATTGAGAAATTAAGGATGCTAACAAGAAAGATAGGAGGATAATCAGCATAAATAAATGATGAAATTGATTTAGCTGGAAGTAATGTTCATACCTAGAATCCTACCTACTTGGGAGGATAGGTTTGGAAGAACACAAGTTTAAGGCCAGTCTAGGATATATAATGAGTTAAGAATAGTTTATGTAACTTTACGAGATCTTATTTCTTAATAAAACTAAAAGGGGGCTGTGGGTATAGGTATGTGGTAGAATGCTTATCTAGCATATTTGTGGACCTGACTTCAACCCCAGCATTAGAACAAGTAAACAAATGTAGTGTTAGAGAAAAGAGATGAACAACAGGGTGAGAGACATTCATTGAGAAGAGGAGGATGCTGAATAGCTGCAGAAAGCCCTGGATATGCTTAGATCCTTTTAGTTGCTCAAATGGAGCAAGGAGTTGACAGTTGTGGAGTTAGTGTGATTTATTTTTATAATATACTTAATTTCATAAATTTTTATTCATCAGTCCCATCACCTTCTAACTCTAAGCTCTACAAACAACTATTAATATATTTATAGATCTTTTTGTGGGCATGTATAATGTTTGGAATGAATGTATTTTCACATAACAGCAACAACACTTTGTTGTTTTTAATTGTTGTGCTCAGGGTCAACCCAGAGCATTGAAGCAGGCTAGACAAAAGATATATGACTTAGATACACCTTTATCTCAAGTGTATTTTTGATTTATGTACATGTGTGAGATGTGAAATATTTGTCTTTATTTTATTCCCATCCAGAACAGTCGTATTATGTTTCAACCAGCTGGCTATAAAACTATGTCTTCCAGGTTTCTGCCATTCAAAAGCGGACATCAATATGTTTTTTTTATAACAGTATCAACAGGAGATACAGTGGCAAACACAATTAAAATTAGAGAGGGCAAATAGGTAGGGTGAATGGACTCACAGTCTTGCAGAAAGTGCTGTGGTAAACTTCCTCTGCTCTTGTGCTCTCATTGAGTATTCAGTGAGGATTATGTACACAGGGAAAGACACTGTGGTCAGCAAGCAAACTTTATTTAAAGAGATGTCTTCACCAAGGTCTGAGAGGATCAATATGGAACACAGAGGGGAATGCCCCGAGTGATTTATCTGCTGTGTCCTTTTGTTTATGTCATCTCATCTATAATTTGCAAGTTTAGAATGTTTTCTCTTCCCCAAATGTTTTCTCAGCATTGGTTTGAATGAGACACCATTGATCCCTTCCTGAGGTTTCTTGAAGTTCTTGTTTGTTAGTTATATCATCCTACAGGCCCACAGTAAAGATATCTTACTATTTTTGCGGGTATCTTCATTTTTCTTTTTAAAAATGTTGACTATTTTTATTTATGAATATGTGTGTGATAGAGTACCAAGTATGTGCAGATACCCATAGCGGTCAGAAGAGGGTGTTGGATCCCTTGAAGCTGGAATTACAGGCAATTGTAAACTGCTCTCTATGGGTGCTGGCAACTGAACTCTGGTCCTCTGAAGAACAGCCAACATTCTTAATTCATGACATCTTTCCAGCCTTGAAGGGTATCTTATCATGAGAGATTGTGTCTTCCTAAGCTGAAGAGGCAGGTTGCCATCTGTGAGAGCTGTCTTGTATATCTTTCCTTAGCCTTTCCCCTCAGCATGCACACTTTTCCCTGGCCTCCATTTCTTATGTCCAACTTGCTCCTAACAAAAAAGGCAATTGGCTCTGATATATCTTTCAGTAATACCCAAGAAATGACTTATTTTTTTTTTAACCCCAAAATGACTTGAGGAAGCACTGATACAAGGCAAGGACTGAATTGCTATAAAGTCAATATAAATTATGATCTCTTGCTGGGATCCCAGTCCCCCAGCCCATTATGTTTCCAGGGCTGTAGGGAGCAGCTATATGATGCGGCCGATCAAGCACTTCAGGATGATACATCAGTGAGGGCAGTGGACCCAAAGCCTTTCTCTTCAGCACAGCATCGGCCATATTGTTAGATTGTGTCTAGCTTATGCTCTTCAGTTCATCCACACTATTGGTTTCACCTTTGAGACACTCGAACCTATAATCTTCATGACTGGAATTTTGGGGGGTTTGTTAAGATTTGAGCTTTTGGTGAAGTACCCGATTTGAGGAGCTTTCCAGAGTGGGAAGCAAAATAGTACATTTTGAATAATTTGTGAAAAAAGGAGTGATTACGACTTTTTTATTTAAATGGGGGATTATTCTGATGTTCATAAAATGTGTTTCCATAAGCAGACAGATGAGCGAAGGTACACTCAAGCCCAGAAAAGCATGAAGCGAGTAGGAGGGAGACAATCTCCCACTAGTAACCTCCAATGATGGCTTGTGGCTCTGGTGCACAGAGCAGGGTGACTGAAGAGAAGTTACCAATCAGTTACTTATAGAGATGGCTGGTATCCAGAAGGCATTAATGTGTCAGCAGTGACCAGAGAGCATGTTAAAAGAGAAAATTTGTATAGCAAACAAAATAGAGAGAAAGAGCACTTCCATGGGTGGGACACTTTGGATGCTACTGAGACACTCTAGAGAGCTGGGGCTAAGGATAGAGAAAGGCAAAGCGTCAGAAAAAACACACTGTAGTTACAGTTGTGAACAGACAGAGCCTTGTAAACTGGAGAAAACCCCCACTTCTGTGTGTGTGTGTGTGTGTGTGTGTGTGTGTGAGAGAGAGAGAGAGAGAGAGAGAGAGAGAGAGAGAGAGAGAGAGAGAGAGAGAAAGGAGAGAGAACAAAAAAAGACACAGGAACAGAAACACAGAGAAATAGAAAGAGACACAAAGAGACACAGAGAGTCAGAGACATACAGACACACACACATAGAGACAGAGATATCAACATGTGAAAATGGGAAAAAAGATGGCAGAAGGCTGAGACTGAACTAAAAGAAAGCAAACATGAGCTGCTCAAAAAACACAATTAACACTGATCTCATTCATCACTGAGCAAATTTAAAGTCTAACCAGACAGGTGTCCTAGAGACTAGATTATTGGCACTGGGAAAATTCTGTCTTGTTCTCAGCATTTGGTCACAATGGTGGTGACACCCAGTTTGAGAGGCTCCTATTTGAGTCTGCAGCTTCAGTAGTCAAGATCTCCTTCATTGTCCAGTTTTTGGAATTGTCCAGGAAGGGTCAGGCGTGGATCCACCTTGTATTTGCTTGGAGAGCCAGTCTAATTATAGGAGAGAGACTGAGTCAGAACCATGGGGCGGGGCTCCTTTCAGTGGGAAGTCAGTAGGAGTCAGTCACAGGGTACACTTTCTCATTGGGGTCCACCAATCAGTGATGCTAACTACCAGGGATCCATAAAAGGTGATAAGTGATTGTCGATGGGAGTGTAGTTAGCTGAAAGTCAGAGACCCAAATGATAGGATATGGAAGTGTTCTGTAGGCACTGGTTATCACATCTGTGTGGCTTTCCTGCCTCAAGAGCAGACAACTGAGTGATAGAAACTAGGAACAACTGGTCAATGGCTTGTGGTTCACTCAGTCTTGCATCTGAGAAACTGAATATCTGAAAGTAACTGCAGCTGGCTCCACCCATAAACCACACCCAGATGTACAAATTATAATGCAGAAATAACAAGAGATATAAAAAAAGGCAGTAGGGCTCCTTGAAAGAGGGAAAAATTTCATAGTAACTGATTCTAAGGTTAGCTAAGTGGTTGAAATAATAGCCCCAAATGGAAAATAATAAGAATCATCCAAAGAAGAAGAATAAGAAGAATCATCCAACAAATCCATGCCCAGATGAGTTAGCAAGATAGGAATAAACTGCCAAGCAAAATGAAGAGGGCGAGCATACACATGAAAGAATTCAACAAGGAGCTGGAGAATAAAAAGTACAAATTGAAATTTCAACAGTAAAAAGATTCATAAATCAAATAAAAACTAAGTTATTTGAATCTTCACCAGGGAAGTGGGTCAACTGGAGAATAGAATACGAGAGCTGGAAGACAAACAAATATAAATGTTCAGGTGATAAGAAAGAAAGTTAAGAAAGTAAAAATAGCGAATGCAAGAGTTCCAAGCCACCATTCAAAGTCAAAATATATGGGTCATAGAAAGAGAAGAAGGAGAAGAGGGGTACAAATTAAGGAAGCAGAAAACATTTTAAGTAAAAGGATAGAAAAGAGTTCCTCCAATATTGGGAAGGACATGGGCATCTAAGTAGAAGGGGCTACTGAACCCTAGACACATGGGTTTATATGTAACTCTCTCCTGCAGCCCTCCATAGTCTTTCCTCAGCCTGTGTCTTTAGTGATTTGACTCTAATTCAACATGGGCAGTTCTTCTCTTTCTGCTCATCTTTATTTCCGGTTCTTTCACAACTGTGAGAATATAGGAAAGACTGAATTTCATTAGAAGAATGGATAATGGAGACAGAAAGGGGCCAAATATCACTAAATAATCAACAAATGACAGGAATGAGTATGTATCGTCTGGTGATAACTTGGATATTAATGGTATCAAGTTTCTAATTAAAAGATTCAGGCTAGTGTATTTGATTTAAAAAAAAAAAAACAACCAAAGCAAACCATCTCAAACAATAAGCAAAATGATTGTCTGCTACTTGCTAGCTGTGTACCCAATTGGCAAAGAAAAATACAGCTTAAAAGTAAAAGTATAGAAAAGAAGTCTCTATTAACTATGGAGCAGAGACTGAAGGAAGGACAAGCCAGCCTAAATATAGCTATCTCCTGAGAGGCTCTGACAATACCTGACTAATACAGACGTAGAGGCTCACAGCCATTCATTGAACTGAGTACACAGTCCCCAATGAAGGAGTTAGAGAAAGGTTCTATGGAGCTGAAGGGTTTTCAGCCCCTTAGGATGAACAACAATTACTAACTAGTACCCTCAGAGCTCCTAGGGACCCAACCACCAACCAAGGACTATACAGGGTGGGACTGAATGTTCTGGCAGCATGTGTATAGTAGAGGATTGCAAATTCGATCATCAATAGGAGGAAAGGACCTCGGCCTTGTGAAGGTTTTGTGCCCCAGTGTAGGGGAATGCCAGGGCCAATAAGTGGGAGAGGGTGGGGTGGCAGGCATGGGGAAGGGGGAGACAAAAGGGGTTTGTTCTTGTTGTTTTTGTTTGTTTGTTTGTTTGTTTTTTGAAGGGGAACCTGGGAAAGGAAAAATTTACATGTAAATAAAGAGAATATCTAATATAAAAAAATAAAGTATAAACACCGCCAAAAAAAAAAAACAAACTTGAACATGTTTAATAAGTGTTAATTGTTAAAAAAAAAAGGGGGGCTGGAGAGATGGCTTAGCAGGTAAGAGCACTGACTGCTCTTCTGAAGGTCCTGAGTTCAAATCCCAGCAACCACATGGTGGCTCACAACCATCCATAATGAGGTCTGACGCCCTCTCCTGGATTGTCTGAAGATAGCTACAGTGTACTTACATATAATAATAAACAAAATCTTAAAAAAAAAAAAAAGAAAAGAGGTCTCTAGTCAATAGAAACTGCAAAAAAAGGAGTATCTACACCCACTCATTTCTAACAAAACCTTGAAAACATATATATATACATATATATAAACATATAATATATATATATATATATATATATGTATATATATATATATATTCATGAGAGTCCTTACCATATTAAGCACAGTTATTTGAAATTGTCTGATAATGATGATAGTTACATAATATCCGAGTCTGGTATTTATGCTTGTTTTGTCTTTTTGGATAATAGTTTTTATCTCAGTATTTTAGCATCCTTTGTAATTCTCTTTGATGAAAGCTGTGCAGGATATGTGATAGAATCTGAGGCAAAAAGACCTTTAGTGTTAGATTTTGTGTTAGCCTAGTTAGAAATGGGGCTCTATCAAATATTTCCCATAGTTAAGAACTAGAGTACTAAAATTCCTTGAGTGTGTTTTGGTTTGATTTGATGTTGACAGTGTTACCACTACTCTGGCCTTTAATTCATGATCCCTTTGCCTTAGACTGCCGGTGATAAATAATATCTTTGCCTTTGTGTTCCCTGCTGCCATTGATATTCTCAGAATCTTCCTTTGACTAGAATTAGGGGTAGCAGGTCTTTTAAAAAAATCATTTACTATTTTAGTTAGTGTGACTGTGGGTGGCTAGCAGGGACCTGCATGTCACTCATGACTCATGAGGAGGCCAGGGGACAACTTTCAGCATTCTTCCCTTCAGGGCATCAAATTCAGGTACCAGGCAATTGCCACCTATTGAGCCAACTCTATAGCCTGGCAGCTCTGTTAACTACAGAGGTATAGGTGTGCACGTAGTCCTAGACTCATATGATTACACTTCAGTGTTTCGGTAGCTGCATGTCTCTGGACTGTGATTCCACAGTTACCCTTTTGATAGAATAACTTAAGAAACAACAATAACAGTAACACTACCGACAACAAAGTACTCCTGCCTGTTCTCTTTTCCAGCTTCTCTCTATTATTTGAAGCTTTTTTTTTGTTCTTATTACCTGTTTTTGTTGTTGTTGTTGTTGTTGTTTTCTACCTTAACAGCTATAGAAGAGTAGAGAATGCTGGATGAATCCCAGGATTTATTTATAATTATAACACACACACACACACACACACACACACACACACACACACACACACACACACACAAAGGCTTCGGCAAAGTCAGTCTCTCTGGAGAACAGATCCCTGGTAACCTGAAGAAAGACTCTTTTAAGTATATTTCTAGATTTTTAAAAAATGTCACAGCAACATGGTAATCTTAACCCTGGTGATCCAGGGATGTTCTTATAGACAAGACAAATGACAGTTTAGGAATCCTCCTAATGGTGGCTGACGGAGATTTCTCCTTACATGTTAGTCCATACCCAGCCTCCAGTAGTCTGTCAACACTATCTCAAGGTTCCTGCTAGTTATGGTCCCAGTGGCTTCTGCTCCAGGAAAGGTCTTGGTAGTACTGATAGGATTCAACTGTCTCTCTAAGTTTCAGGATGACAATTCACTTTGCAACTTTACTTCTGTGCTGGGTTCAAGAAAATCCATCAGCTCCAGTTTTCCCAGCTTTGTTACTTCAAGGATAAGAGTGACAACTTCTGTGCTGGAAACACGTCTTATCTAATACATCCTTCTCTACCGCTTGCGGACACAGAACTGTTGTGTACACTTAACTTTTTTCTCCCTTTGAGCAAATCTTCTTTGAAGAAAGTTTTCTAGGTCAATGAGTATGTGCATTTTAAATGCATGCCAACAAGATGCAATCAATTTATGGTCTAACTGATATTTTATAAAACTATTTTTCAAGATGTTTCTCACTTGTCTTCTTTAGAATGAAATAATATCCACTGAATCTGAAAACTGGGAGATGAGGAAAGAGACTCCATCTAGGAAGACTCTCCTTCACCCTAAGAGTTACCTGGAGCATCAAGTCCAAACCTTGCCCAAGGTTCATTCTAGAACATCAGCTAAATAGAGCTGTCTCTGAGTTATGAGAAATATAGGAGACAACTGTTTTTAATCACTCTTTTCTTCTTCCTCCTCCAGAGGCAGATGAGGTACACTTTCCCCAGCTATACCCCAAGATCAGAGAAGAACTTCTCTAGCAAGACAACTAGTAAATGGGGGTATGGTGGGGTGACAATCTGTTTTACTTCTATCTGA
>JADRCD010123123.1:1396-15807 GCA_019843815.1 Montemys delectorum
GGAGGAGGAGGAGGAGGAGGAGGAGGAGGAGGAGGAGGAGAGAAGGAAGGATGGATGGATGGATGGATGGATGGATGAAAAGGGAGAGATACACAGAGACAGGGAGACACAGAGAGAGAGAAAGAAAGAGGGAGAAGGAGGGAGAGACAGACAGGGAGGAAGAGAGAGGGAAAGAGAGAGAGACAGAGAGAGAGAGAGAGAGAGAGAGAGAGAGAGAGAGAGAGAGAATTAAAAATGGTGTACTGTTCCAGTGATCTATTCTAGAATTCAGGGACAGGTGACACCACCATGTGTGATTTCATTTACTCTCTCATTTCCTGACTCTGGGGATGCTGAAGACTCAGGGGCAGCCTTGGAGGGAGTTATCACCTGCATTGTTACCTCAGTTTCTCAGTTTTCCCCCAAAGAGACTCAAGAGTGCCTACACAGACAGAGATATAAAAACTTGGGGTTGTGATTTCTCATGAAAGTGTGACTCTCGGGCTTGTCAGGTGTTAGGACTCTAAAATCTGCGACAGTCAGTGTGCAAGCAAATCTTGAGACACAGATTCTGAGTGTCCCGGGCCAGCTGAGAGTCTACCTTTCGTGGATGCTCAGGCAAGCCCCATGCTGAGCTTGAAATAGGGATGGCCAAGAGATACTGCCCGAAACCTGGTCCAGCAAGGTCAGCCTCAGCTGGGATGCATATTCTGGGATGCATAGTGCATCCCAGAAGGCTGGTGACTTGGTGCCACCCCAGGGTGCACCCTGTGATGGCTGTACAGGTTTGGCTGGTAATTCCTCCTCTGAATTTTGCAGACTGCACTTGGACACAATGGAGGCTCTATAGTGACACCACTGAGTGAACTTTGGAATGACCTGGGAGGCTGGAGAAGCTGCAGTGACCAAGGCATGTGGTTTGAGGAGAAGCAGGGGAGCACAGGGGTCTAGGTACGGAAGCATGGCCACTCTTCCAGGTGTCTGAACAGTGCTGAGCTGCTCTCTGCCTCGCTCCTTCATGTATAAATGGAACCATCCAGCTATCTCAGTCAGAGGTACGCAGCTCTGGCTAGGGGACCAGTAAATAGAGCTATTATTCATAGAGCAAAATATTGGGCTGAGTGACCTTAGGGAAAGTTGAGAGTTTTGATAACTGGGATCCATGTTTTTGCCAGATGAGAACCCCAGATTGGCAGATGTCCCTTCTGGGAATGCTTAATAGATTCTCAAACCACCTAAAATGGTTTAATATCAATATCACTTTATTCTGTCCCTACTGTAAGGCCAGGACCAAGTGGCTTTATTTTAAAGACCCCAACTGAAAAATCTAAATATTTTTTAGAAATTAATATCCTTCACAGAAAACACTTTGGGTTTTGAGGTGAAAAAAAAAATCATTTGAAACATATTTTTTTAAACCTGTTTTATTCTGTAGCAGAGTGTGTGGAATCACATCATAGCTACAAATCTAGGGACGCTGTGGGTTTATTTATTTGTTCATATTAAAAAGACAACTTCGTAAGTAATCCTTGTAAGACATAGCTTTGTTCTACCGGTCATGAGATATGCAATGGAAGCAAAACAAACAATTTCAGCACTGGGGAGTTGCAGACAGTAGTCTGGGCATTTGAGGGGTTTTGTTTTTGTCTTGTGGAGGACCAGGGCAGGAGAGGACACCACAGCTGGTGTTTGCTGGGTGGCAGTCACAGTATAAGTGAGAGACTGAGTTAAGCAGTTTTCAACCATTACAACAAAAATATCTGAGATGACCAATATGAAGAGAAAGGTCTGTATTTCAGCTGGCCGTCTGGTTGGTTGGCCCATTGTTTGGGGTCTTGAGTAAGGAAGCAGGTCATGGCAGGCAGCATGCAGAGAAATGAAACCATTTATATCATGGCCGAGAAATGAGCAAGAGACGGGGCTGGCGTGCTCTAGCCCCTTCAAAGACACACCCCCCACCAACGACCTGAAAAGTGAAATGTGAACACCGGCCTCATCTCTACCCCCTCTACCCGACCTTGGCTCGCAGTGATCAGCAGTGTATGTGTGTAGAGCACACACACCTACAGACTCACTCTCGCCGTTGCATCCTTGTCCGGTGTGAAGCGCATCCTCTTTGCTCACAGGAATACTAGTCCAAAAACAAAAACAAACAAACAAAGGACCTTACTATGAGATCAAAAGGAATAGAGCTTGCTAGTGGACAAATTTATATAGTACCAGCCCATGCCCATCTCTACTGGCCAAACACGTCCATGCATGGTCCCACAAAGCCACCCCTCATGGTCACGGCCATGCTAAGACTGCTGGCAAGTCTTCACCTACAGATGAAACTTACATCTGCCCTTGGCCGATAAGCAGCCTTGGACCTGCTCTGTACAGTAACTCACATTTTGTGAATACTCTAATGGTTACTCTCTGCACCTGAGCTGTCAGGATGCTAGGTTGCTTCCCTAAAGGCACCAGCTCTGTAACTCTGTGGCCAAAGGGCAAGTCTTTGGGTGAAACTGGCCTGGTTGAACTTAGTTTGTGTCTGTGTTTGAGGGAGCCACCTGCCGTCAGGAACTTTGTGTTTTCTCACCCATTGAACATATATAACATCACTTGACTCTTGGTTGTTACGAGGATTAAATAAAGCGACAGAGAATCTAGCCTTCGGTAAGCTCTCAGCGGATTCATTCACTTGCAGGTGTTAATTGAGCGCCTGCTTATTGCTAGCTACTCGTTCCTCGGGAGCTGTAGGGCAACCATGAGTGGACAAGATGCAGGCACCCCCCCCTCCGCCTCTCCTTTGCTCTTGCTTTCCCCGTGATGACATCATTATGATGATGATGATGATTTCCAGGCCATCTATCCCCTAGGGCTCTAGAGATGCTAGCTAACTACCTGGGGGAAGCATGTAAGGATGCTAAGTTACAGAAGGATGTCCAAGCTCTTGTCTAGGCCAGGGCTCACAGCTATGCTTAAGCTTGTTGGAACGAATCATAATCCAGGTGTCTGTTAATTCCGACACTGTGTGTGTGTGTGTGTGTGTGTGTGTGTGTGTGTGTGTGACTCTGAATAAATGGTAGAATATAAGCTCGTCATATATGCGGCAGAGTTGTTGATATTCTGAAGAGGGAAAGGAGGCAAGGCCCCCTGAACATGGTCAACTTTCCCAGGGGAGAGACATGGAAAGGGGAGTCTTGAATCTCTCACATCTAATTGGGATCCTGCTGTGGAGACTTGGTAGTCAGTGAGTATACCGGGGCTGAGTGTCTTGGGCCTGGGTGGCTTCTTTTATTGTACATTTTCAAGTATTCCATTTAGATCCAAATTGTGTCTGAAGAATTACAAAAGAGAAAACACCAGAGACTCCAGGACTCCAGGAAATGTTTTGGAGGTGGTGAATGCCAAGAGAAAATATTTTTGAAATCTATTTTGAATAAGCACTGGCTACTTAAATCCTTCATGTGCATAGCTTTCCACTGGTAGCCCAGTTTCAAGCCCTGGAAATTTTGAATAGGACAATCAACTCCAAACATAGTACGTTTAAATGCTATGCTGTATTCAAAGCGAGCTGGAAAGAAAGCTATGCACAAATTTTCTCACAATAAAATCTGATTCTTCCCACTTAATAAATGTAGAATAAATGTTAAAAGTATAATTGGTTTGAAGTGGGGCCAAGATGCTCCGAAACCCTCATGTGTGGTCCCGCCCAGCTGGGCTGCAGTTTTGCTGTGCTCAATGGCTTAGCAATCAAGAAAGCATTACCTGTGGTAATTCAAATCACGTTCACAGAGCTCCCGCTCTGCGGTTAAGACAGCATGCAATAGTGAGCTCTCTGTGCCTTGCACTGTAACAGAGCTGCTGGGTAGGGAAGCGTCAGCTGGAAGGCAATTGCAGATCTGGAGGACCTTTAAACACAGCCCAGCTGTGAGACCTGTCAGGAAGCAGAGAACAGAGGCAGCGACCTCTGCTCTATTCAACTAGACCTTCATCCATCACGCTCGCCATCGTATGCAGTCGGGGAGGGGGAGGGGTGGGGAGAGAGATGGTTGCGCTGTGGGTGCACTGAAGGCTCTGGGAATGTGGAGGGGAGGACAACCCCCTGAGACTTCCTCTGGCAATGGCTTCTTTCCACCAGGGGTCAGGTAATGTTGTTGTTGTTTTTTTTTTGTTTTGTTTTGTTTTGTTTTGTTTTTCTTGTTTTGAAAACACAGCAAAACATTTTGACCTCTATTGGATTCTGGGGGTCTCAGCTACTCAGCTCTGCTGTCGTATGAAGGCTGTGTTCCAATAGAACAGGCTTCATAAAAGCCAGTAGGACTTGCTACTGCTGGGTATGAACCCTTCGGCTAGAGCTGGGAGTTAACAATGACTGGAACCTTCTCTGCTTTGGGCCTGTTTATTGGCTAATGCTGATGCTGTTCGGGGACATCAGGTAGGTACCTAGTGTGTAGTCAGTCCCCTTTGACTCTGGCCTTCCATTCTGATCTCAAGCTTCGTTGACTGACTTTGGGTGAGGCATGAGCCTCCTCACCTCTTATCATCTAAAAATACTCCCACACCAAAGCTGGGTGTGGTGGTACCTCTCCGTGATCTCAGCAGTTGGTAAACCGAGGCAGGACGATTCCGAGTTTAGATCAGTTTGGGTTGCACAGCAAGACTGGCTAAAAAATAAAAAATAAAAAAAAATAAAATCAAATAAACAAATACCCAATGACGCAAACAAATTTATCTGCCTCTGGGTCTTGTAGCAGAGCATCTTCCCTGTCATCCCCTTCCCCCACATCAGCCTCTGTCTCCCCCATCATCCTCTTCCTATGCTAAGCATACAGAGCCTCCCACTCACAGAGAAGCAGGAGGAAAGTCCGGGTAGGTAGCATTCACCTGTAACCCTAGTACTTCTGAGACGGAAGCCAAGGACTAGGAGCCGGTGGCCAGCCCAGCACAGGAGCTCCTGCCTGGTGGGCAGGAGCAAAAACCAAACAGTCCTTGAGTGTTTGTGTCCACGAGGCCAAATTCTCAAGTGTCCTCCAGTCAGGAGGACCTTTATAGCCATTAGGAATCTGTTTTCCAAAACTCTTTTTTAAAAGCTGCTTTAATAAAAGCACATTGTGTGTCTTGATATTTGTCTTGAGCCGTTTTTTTCCCCCCACTGGCATTTTAAATGAAGGGTTTTGTTCCTCCTTTCGTTTCTCCTTGCGTCCTTGGCAACTGTGGCTACATACCGACTCTTCACCCTTTCCTGGCCCTCAGAGCTAAGATTTGAGAGTCAGCCAAGAAGCCAAATAGCTTCTGTCTCTCGTCGTCTTTCTCCAGGACTAGTGCAGCGTGCCAAAAGGATGACCTCACCGCACAGCAGCCGGCCCTCTGCTTCCTGTCTCTTTCCTCCTGAGGAGCCGTGAATCGTCCGGCAGTATCACTGGACTCCTGGACTCATTTCCCTGTTCCGAAAATGTCTGGAGTTGGAGGAGGTGGGAGCCAAGTGTAATCAAAATAAGTCCCACTCTGCTCTCTTCCTGCAGATTGGACCACGTTGCACGGTCCTGAAAGAATGTACACCATCTGGTTTGATTCAGCTGCACACTTAGCTTCTAGGTCAGACCCTAGGGAGCTCATGTGACACGCTGGACACTCACCGTGCCCCAGGCAGGCTTTGTGACTGCTGACTCTTGGCACACATAGACTATGTGCTCTCGGGAAAGGTTTTCTTGAATATAAACCCAGATGAGTGTTTTAAGATTATTATGAAGTAGACGACACAATATGATCAGGGTTAGGTTGTCCCGTGTGTCCCTCCGCAGTTTGAAGTCTTATCCTCAGGCCAAAATCATTAACAAAAAAAGTCTGGATACAGAGATTTGAAACTAAAATATTCAGTGACTTAAGCCTAGAGAGATGGTTCAGTGGTCAAGAGCACTGGTGTCTCTTATAGAGGGCAAGGTCTGGATCCTCAGTACATACTGGGTGGCTCACAACCATCTGTAATTCCAGCTCCAGGGGATCAGATGGCCTTTTACAGCCTCTGTAGGCGCCACACACATGTGTTTGAGTGAAACACCCATATACATAATTTAAAATAATTTTAAAAATAAAATATCGCTGGGTAGTGGTGGCACACGCCTTTAATCCCAGCACTTGGGAGGCAGAGGCAGGCAGATTTCTGAGTTTGAGGCCAGCCTGGTCTACAGAGTGAGTTCCAGGACAGGCAGGGCTATACAGAGAAACCCTGTCTCAAACAAAACAAAACAAAACAAAAATAAAATAAAACAAAATAAAATATCAATATTTTGTAGCAAGGAAAGATGAAGAGAGGGCTGTAGAGGTGGCTCTGCAGTTAAAAACATATTTTTTCTCTTGCAGAAGACCCTAGCTCAATTTTCAGCCTCATCGCAGTGGCTCTCTCAGCTGTGAGCCACAGGAGCTTTGATGCCCTCTTCTGGCTTCCAGCTGCAATTACATGTACTCACCCATACACAGGTACACACATACATACACACAATTTAAAATATTTTATTTTAGAAGAAAGAAGGGATCAGGGATCAGGAATGGCCTTCGGAAGTACTCCCTCAGTGACATACTTCCTCTGACTAGGTCAGCCCTCTTAGAGTTCTCATCCCTTCCCCAAAAGCTCCACCAGACAGATACATGAAAACACAGTGGGACCCGGGAGGGGGGAAGATTTCATATTCAAATAAAGAATACAATATCATAATCATACGTATAAATTACTAAAAGGTATGCATATGTTTCAGAAATAACATGGGTGGCTTAAGTGTAATGCTACGAGATTGGGTTCGAATTTGATATTCGTGGCTATTAGAGGCATGCTGGTGATGTGAAAATCCACAACTCAAAACATAATCACATGGAATGCCATGGGATACCACTGTTAGGTATTTCTGGGGCTTGGACCCACATCTGCAGCTGCTTCCTGATAATTCCACAGGTGTGACAGTTGCAACCACATGTCTCCTTGGGATCACTGGGCCTGCCTTGACTTAGGAACATTAACTAGTTTTTTGTTTGTTTGTTTTAAAAAAGAATACCAGTCTAGCCTGGCCTGGCCTGTCTGTATCTAACTGACCTCTCCCCTCCTCTCTCTGTAGATAATAGTTATCTATAGTTACATTATTAAATGTTCTGATCACTGAATTCTGATATTTTCCAGCATCTGTATGTCTAAATACAGACGTGCTCCTCAGGCCAGAAGCCTATCCAAGTCAGATAATTGCTCATTTTTATGAAGAACGGCGGGTCCCTCTTCAAGTGATCCTCGAGGCCTGTAAGCTTCAAGTGTCATCTGCCCATGCCATCTGCTTCTCCGGAAGCTGTGTCATGTCCTCTCAGGGAAGCAAGCTTGTCTTTGTTTCTTGAGACGGGGTCTCTGTAGTCCAGGAAGGGCTCGGCTGCACTGTATAACTGAGCGTGACTTTGGCGGTGAGTCGTCTAGCCTCTGATCTCCTAAGTGCTGGGATTGAAAGTGTTTGCCATTACACACAGCTTTATGTGGTGCTGGAGATGGAATTCGAGGCTAGGCACGTGCTCTACCAGCTAGGCTACATCCACAGGCCCAGCCAGGTTCCTTTTTAAGTGAGAAGCTGCAGTTTACGAGTGTGTCTTTTGTATTTGTTTGTCGTCGTCGTCGTCGTCGTCGTCGTCGTCGTCGGAACTCTGCATGGCACTTACCATCCCCTACTTGTAACTTATTTGGCTGTGCACTGCACTGCACTGTTGGTAAAGCCTACTAGACTGGCTTGAGTGCTGTGTGCACACAGTGGCAGCTCCTGACGCCATCTGACGGAGCGTCAAGCAAAACGTCCTTCCAGACAAGATCATTTACTTTTATACTTTACCCGCCCCCCTTCGTTTTCAATCTTATTCCCTTTGTAAACCTTTTTTTTTTTTTTTGTTTCCAGCCAGGTGTGTCGGTGTACAGCTGTAACCTCAGGACTTGGAAAGTGGAAGCACGGCAACAAGAGTTTGAGGTCATTTTTGACGAAATGATGAGTTCAAGGCCGGCTGGCCTACATGAGATGAAGTTTCATGAATGGGAAATTTCTTTTTCACTGACATGTATTTATGAGATCACAGACCTGTCCCACCTTTTGACACTATCAGACAGAGTCGTCTTTTACAAAATTGACACTTGAAAACTGCACAATCAAGTTACAAAGGAAACAACTGCAAAAAAAAAAAAAAAACTTTTAAATAAGTATATAATTTGTGCAGACCGTATAACTATCCTAGGTCTAAGGTTGTCCACACTCAACTATAGACACTGCGTAATGATGAGTATGTAATGATTCAGTGCCTTATGAGGCAATTCCATGTGCTGGGGAAATTTGAAATGCTCTTTACTGGTGACCTTAAGACATCCCATTAAGTCACCTCCACTTGGTCACCTTGTGTGCAACAGGACAGTGGACATTGTTTTTCCCACAGAGATGAATTTCTGTACTATATCCATTAACCACTCTTTCTCTACAGCTCCCTCCAGCCTTTCCCAGACTCGGCTTTCGTGTGATCACCTTTTTTGGTATACGTGTATGAGTGAGAGCACGAAGTGACTGTATTTCTAGACCCGGCTTACTTTGCTCAGCTTACTGTCCCTCAGGCTCATCTATGCTATATGACTGAGTTGCATCCTTTCACTGATGTGTACATATCCTCCATTTCCTGTATCCATCCATCAGTTGACACCTAAGACATAGTCACTATTTTTAAAGGAAATGCTTTGGTAACACTAAGCACAATCACACAGTTGTATGTCTGTCAATCACCCATCTTCACAGGCTTTTCATCTTCCCAAACTGAATCTCAGTATCTAATAAATGCTGTTCATTCCTTCCCTGCCACAGGCCCTAGACACTACAGCTGAACATTCTATCCCTATAAATCTGATGGCACGAGGTGCTTTGCATAAGAGCTATTTATTCAGTTATGTATCATTCTGCGATGGGCTTACTTTTCCTGGTACCACACCTGAATATTTCATTGTCTTAGTCAATGTTCTATTTCTGTGAACAGACACCATTACCATGGCAACTCCTTTTTTCTTTAAAGCATATAGTTGGGGCTTGCTTACAGTTTCAGAAATTTAGTACATTATCCTCATGGCAGGGAGCATGGTGTCATGTAGGCAGACATCATAACTGAGAGTTCTACATCAACAGGTTCATCAGGCAACAGGAAGAGAGAACTACTGGGCCTGGCTGTAGCTTTTGAACTTCAATGCCTACCTTCAGTGACACATTTCCTCCATCTACTTCAATAATGCCACACCTCATAATCCTTTCAAATAGTGCCATTCCCTGCTGACTGAGCATTCAAATACATGAGCCTATGGGGGACATTCTTATTCAAACAGCCACATTCTACTACCTGGCTCCCACAGGCTTATAGCCATACTATAATGCAAAATCCCCATACTCTATAAGTTTCAATATTGTTTAAATGTCTGAAGTTCAAAGTCTCTTCTGAAATTCATGGTACTCTCTTAATTGTAACTCCCTGTAAAATCAAAATACTAAAGAAGATCATGCACAACCAACATACAATGGCACAAAATATACATTACCATATCAGAAGGGAGAGATAGAAGAATGAGGTGAGGAGATATTGGACTTAACAAGACCAAAAACCAGCAAGGCAAACTCCAAACTCTGTATCTCCATGTCTGGCATCAAAGTGCTCTTCAGATCTCCAACTCCTTTCGGTTTTGTTGAGTAACACACTTCTCTCTCTTTGGCTGGTTCCACACTCCGTCCACAACTTTCCTCATCAGGTAAACCATGACTCTGGCATCTTGGGGTCTCCAATAAAACCTAGGCTTTAGTTTCTTTTCTTTGTGCAATGACCTGTCTGGGCTTCTCAGTTGCTTTCCTTAGCTGAAGAGGGAGAGTCCAAAATGCCTTTTTTGTATCCTTGACTGTAAAGCCAGAACCACATGGCCGAAACTGCCAAGTTGTTCTTCTTGCTGGGGCTGAAACGTGGTCCCTCATTCAAATACATTTTCACCAGCTTTTTGTTTTCATTGGTGTCCTTCACTGGTTAAGCTTCTCTTTAAATATTTTTTCACAAGTTGAAAGCAAAGCTGGGCAGAGTCTTGCTCTGAGGTCACCACTCCCTTTATGATATTTAGCATTGGGCTTTTCTTTAAATATTTTATCTCCTTGAGCACAAGCCTTAGCTCCAATACATTTTCTGGTGCTCTTTTTCTCCTCAAATTGTATGTTTTTGCTTTTTTTTTTTTTTTTTCCTTGCTCAGCTTTCCCCTTTTCATTACAGATCTGCATATAACTGGTCACTAATAACCGCAAGGCACAGTCAATACTAGGCTGTCTTGAAATCTCTTCTTTACATGACATTAACCCCAAACTCTTCAATTTAGCCTCAGGCAGAATTTTCAGATAAGAGCAAAAAGCAACCACACTCTTTGCTAAAATATCACAAGAATAGTCTTTATTTTCCTCTCTGAAACTTTTTGAGCTGGGCTCCCACAGTTCAAATCTCCCTCAACACTATCTTCATTGCTCCTACTAGTATGGTTTATTAAACTCCACTTAAAGCATTCAACGGCTCTCCTAATCCCAAGTCCCAAAGTCCACATTCTGCCAACAAACAGCCTATGCAGGCCTGTCACAGGAATACCTCATTCCTGGTACCAACTTCTGTCTCAGTCACTGTTTTATCTGTTTTATTGCTATGAAGAGACACTGTGACCATGGCAACTCTTATTTAAAAAAAAAAAAAAAAAGGCTTGCTTACAGTTTCAGAAATGTAGAGCTTTATTCTCATGGCAAGAAGCATGGTAGCATGCAGACAGACATGGTAGCTTAGTGTTCTGTGTCTAGATCAGAAGGCAGCAGGAAGAGAGCCGCTAACTAGGCTTGCCTATCTTGGGTTTTTGAAATCTCAAAGACCTCCCTCCTTCCCCACCCCCACCCCCTAATCCCCTCAGTGACACACTTCCTCCAAGACCATATTTATTCCAACAAGGTCATACTTCCTAATCCTTTCAAATAGTGCTACTCCCTGGCAAATAAATATTTACATACATGAGCCTATGGAGCTCATTCCATTCTTATTCAAACCACCACACTCATCCTATCAAAACACATGTCAGAGACTCCTTCCTTCTTAAGAGCTATTGCATGTACTTACTACAATTTATTTGCCCATTCATCTAGCAGCAGATGCCTGGGCATAGGTTCCTTCTAATTCTTAGCTATTGTACTGCTTTGTGAATATAAATGTACAGATGCCCCAGTCCCAGTTTTCAACTCTTTGAAAGTATATGCCCAGAAATGGAGCTTCTGGAGTGTACAGGATTTCTATTTTTGTTTTGTTTTATTTTTTTTTCCAGGAGTCTCCATACTGTTGTGCTTAATTTTGTAAAGACCAACATGGGACTGGCAGGTGCCATTGCCAATTCTTCTAATCACTATAAGCCCAGGTTTTATGAGAAATCTGAAGTTTTTTACTGGAGAACTGAAGCTTTGCAGTTTCTTTTTCATTTGTCTACTTATTAATGAAATTCTAAAGGGACCTGCTCCTCCTTAAAGATCTGGTCAGAGTAAAAGTATAATATAAATACCATATAGTCAGTATTATAAAAATAAATAATAGAAAAAATAGCTGGATAAGACATTCAGTCTAAAAAAAGGCCTGCTTCACCATGCCCAGTGCTTCTCATTTGTTTTGTTTAATAAAATTAATCCCTTTCTCTTCATTGTCACAGCCATCCATTTATTTGATTGTGATGAAGTCCTTGGCATCTGTGTCAGGGCCATGCAGCATCCTTGAGTCTGGGCTCCCAGTCTGTCTTACTCCATATGGATCTGTGTTCTTACCTCATTGCTGTAACCCATTCAGCATGTGCTCAGGTTCCCCAGGAAATTAGACAGTGGGAGAGAGAGTGTCACAGGTGACAGGAACTGGTAAGTCCAAGAAAATCTTAAGAGCCCACACCACAGTTGCTTTCTGGCTGCTTACACTCTGTCAATACAGATCTCTAGCTCCCTAGATTTTTCTGATGACTGGGAAAAATAAGACATTCAAATTTTTAACATGAAATTATTCATTTTAACAGGAAACTGCTACTTTTTGAATGATAGTCATTTAGTCAGATATGTGTGTTAGGAATATCATAGCCCACATATACACATTTGCAGGTTTATGCAGTCTGAGGGACAGGCTCCAGTGGAACATAAGCATGCTCAATGAGCATCTTGTCTGCCCAGCTTGTCTGTCAGGAATGACTAAACAGAGGTGTGGAAATGAAGGCTGATCAGGAAGCTAAAGAAGTTGAGCATCATGAACCTAGCTTGTCCATTATCCAGGGCCATGTATTTTGTAACAGTTTTCAAAGTAAGAAACCAACCATGATTGACTACGACTCCTGTCTTTTCCCCCTGTGACTGCCCTTCGTCTTGGGTGTCAGTCAGTAAATGGAATATGGACATCCTTGGAAAGAGTCGGGTTGAAGATACTTTTAGTCTGAGTGGAGAAAGCTATGTTTTTGTGTTCAGCATCCGTGGGCCCTGGGTCATAGCAGGATTGTTCCATTCAGAACAGTGTCTGATACAGCATGTGAGCTTCTTGAGTCTAAAAAATTGTCCCCAGCCGGAGCCCGTGCCCTATATTCTATGCTAGATGTTGGATCTTGGAATTTCCTGCCTGGTGCTAGGAGCCTGTCTTGGACATGTTTGGGCTTCTCGCCTGCCTTCCTTAGGATGACAAACTATGGTTCTCTTCCTGCAACCTCAAGAACCAAGAGGTGATTATTCATAGGATCATGAAATGTGGGCATGTCAATGGTAAGGCACAGGAGCTTAGAGTGTGTAAAGAAATTAGGAGTCTGAGCCCAGGAGTTTGAGACTAGCCTGGGAAACATTAGTGAGACACGTCATACTTAGATCATTTTATTCTCTCAGTAACTCTAAGAAACAATACCACCATCTCCATTTTTCACTAATAAGGAAGCCCAAGGTCATACACTAAAAGGAAAACAGAATTTGAATGTAGGTCTTGTTAACTCAAAAGCCAGGGCTCAGAAACTCTACATTACATTCTTTAAAAGTATACCAAGCTACTTCTTTTTCTTTAAGGAGCAAGTTTAAAGGATTTATTATTTTTATTTAATGTACATTGATGTTTTGCCTCCATGTCTGATCGTGTTTGGGTGCCAGATCCCCTGGAACTGGAGTTATGGGCGGTCGTAACCTACTTTATGGATGCTGGGAATTGAACCCAGATCCACTGGAAGAACAGGCAATGTTCCTAAATGCTGAGCTGTCTCTCCAACCCTAATTCCAAGTTATTTCTAGAGAGTGACTAACTATGACTAAAATGACAAATAAAATGTTATAGCTAAAAAAAAAGATTAAGAGTCAATCATCAGTAGGGATGCTCTATCTATCTTCTAGGACATTATGAAGGTATAGTTTTTAAGGAAAGATATGAAAATGTAGATAATACTTTTTTTTTTTTTTTTTTTTTTGGTTTTTCGAGACAAGGTTTCTCTGTGTAGCCCTGGCTGTCCTGGAACTCACTCTGTAGACCAGGCTGGCCTTGAACTCAGAAATCTGCCTGCCTCTGCCTCCCGAGTGCTGGGATTAAAGGCGTGCCAACGCCCGGCAATACTTTTTAAATATATGACATTGAACATGTTATATGCTTAAAAACTAAACTTACTGCATCATTTATGCTGTGTTAACTTTCCCCAGGAAGGTGTGAGCAAATGTTTACTCATACTAGAAGAGGTGCCATCAACACACCAAAGTAATAACCGTGAGGCCTACTTACAGGGGTATGGGTAACGGGTTATTAATAAAGCATCCGTGATTCCCAGACAGCTGTATTACCAATACAAGTCCCGAGGTAGAGGAAGCCTTCTCTGCAACTTATAGATGGAAGTCTCCCCTTCAGGTAACCTTTCACCTCAATATACTCTAGCACCTCCAGGAATCTCATGCAGCTATGACATAACTAAGTGCAGCTCGGAAGGGATTTCAAGAGGGAGAGGTGGCTGGAACCTCAGAGAAGGGTATCGTGACCCTTCCCACCCTCTCCTTCTCTCAGGTAATGTCATCAGACCCAGTCTTGAGGGTTGCTTGCAGGTGATCGCATTTTTCTGATTAGGATGGGAATGGCTATTGTGCTTAGAGAACAGCGCTTTATAAAACCTCATCCTTCCTCTGTCTCTTACATTCTGGTTCTATTTGTGGTTAAGCCATGGGGAGCAACAGTTTCTTATTCTTCAGCAGTTTGACTGAGTGTAAGTCTCTGTAGTAGTGTTCCCCCAGGGTGAAGCAAACAAAAACTCCCCTCCATGTCTCTGGCTGAAGATAGACATATTTCTAGGAACACAAATGTTTAACAGGAAATTTGACAGGCACATTGTGTGTGTGTGTGTGTGTGTGTGTGTGTGTGTGTGTGTGTGT
>JADRCD010123130.1:10775-23601 GCA_019843815.1 Montemys delectorum
ATCCTTCTCTTGCATTAAATGTGATGGTGCACACATTAAGATTCCTTGCTTACTAAGGGTATAAAGACGTAATAGAGCTTTGAACAACTTTAGAGATTCATTTCTCCAAGAATCCTCTACTTTTTTTCACCTCTCTGTATCCTTTTTAAGCACTTATTTTGTCTGTGCTATGTGGCCCATTTCCCTGAGTCTTCATAGTTTCCCAATGTAGACATCAGACCTATCCTTGTTTTCTCTAACAAAAGAAAGACTAAGTTGCCATGTATATGCTGAAATAAATCATCAGTTTATGAACCTTATAACAAAGGTTAACAAAGGAGAAGTTGATACCTGTATTTAGCACAGAATAAAGAGTTAAAATTGACACCCAAGTTTTCGGTCATGCTCGTCAAACCTTAGTGTCTTTTACTCATATCCAAAACTCATTTGGGAATATTTACTCTGATTAATAGGTGTCCATTTACAAGTATTTTAGATTAGATATTTGAAAGAACTCAAGGTTCAAGGTATGATCACAAACAAACTTCTAGTTCTCTTTCTGAAGTTCTTATGAATCATTGGTTTGCTCTATTCATTTTGTCATTTTCAAAAGATACTTGATGTCAATCAATACTTTCATTCATTAGCTAGTGAGCATTGCTAGGCCACATAAGAACTAACTGGCAAACACTGTCAATTTTTCACTTGGACACAATGATGTGATGAATGAAAGCACAAACTTAAATTTAATGTTCTAAAAGAGATAATAAACTTCAGAACTTAGCAACAGGACATATGTCTCATCAAATGTGGGATTCATTCCTTGCTTGTCTCATCCTCACTAATAAGATTTTTATCTGGTACATTGTATCAGGACAACAGAATGAAATAATGATATTTAGTATCTACCACCTATAAAATGCATCACTATCATGTATTTTGAAAGTATTTTAGGTAGCTTCAAAGATGTTTACACTATGTAATCCCATTACTTGATTATAAATTATTTGTTTCTTGGCAAATCCAGAAATACGTTATCTAACAAAACAGAAAATTTGCAAACAATCTGCATGTGATGGGAAAACACAAAATTTGGAAACGAAGATAGTGTCAGAATACAAATACTATTTTTATATGAATGTTATCCCAATCTCTCACCCGTTTCCTTTGCTCTGAAGTACTATTCTGTTTCACTCATTATGTATTGGTCCCTGCCAGATCTTCTGCAAAGTAGCACATACATGAAAATTAAATACATTATTCACACTATCAAATTTTAAATTTTATACTCTTAACCTCAGTTAACTCCACCAGTTGTAACTTACTGAAACCAGAAATACTGAAACTCTTTTAATCTTACACCTTTTATCAGTCTTCACAAAGAATGCATCAATCTTAAGTACCTGTATATAATAAGCTAATACAAATTGGATATGTAGTATCTCTCAGTTTGTAAAAACTACATATTCATGAATTTTATTCTTTCCTTAAACATACTTGCTAGAAATGAGATAATCAAAATGTGGATGAAAATGAACAATATTACTTTTCTGTGGTCACACAACTGTAGGCTTCTACTGGGTTAACAAACTTTTTAACTGTTATTATATACTATCTTTGTACATAATTTTATTCTTCATGTTTTAGCCACCTTTCTAACACATGCCCTTCTCATACATTTCTTTGGAGGAAAGGAGTAATACATAATTAAGAGTGTCCCCTTGGTCTATGCATCTATCCAGACATTTTGGTAAAACATAAATTTTGACAAAACAAATCTCTCTAAATAATTCCAAGCTGAAATGCCTAGTATAATGTACAAAAGGCTATCAAAATATATATTGAGAATTGGGAGAGACTATTCATTAGGTAATATCGCTTGATACAGAAACATGAAGGCCAGAGTTTAGATACCAACATTCACATTGAAAATATTTATGAATATGAGCACATATGCCAGTAACCTATAAATTGTTGCAAACAAGAGTGTTGCTAGAGCTCACTGTCCAGGGAAAAGAGTTCAGTAATTAAGGGATAAGGAAGAGGTGACAGAGCAGTAAGGCCCATGTCTTCCTCTAGTTTCTGAGGAAACTAGATGGGCACATACTTTCACACATGGGCACATATGCTGACACACACACACACACACACACACACACGTATGCACACATGCACACACTCACACACATACACATGCACACATGCACACACGTACGCACACACACACATACACACAATCACACACTCAAACACATGGGATTAACAACGTTGACATCCCTCACATTTTTCTCTTATCTCCCACCTCTCATGTTGACCTATACTAAGTACATCACATATGAAATCTAGAACACATTATATTAGTTTTGATTTCTAACTTGGGCACAATTTTCATTCCAATGATTGTTTTCCAGAGGACCTGATATTTTTTACCTGTCAGTTTTCTGGTGAAATCTAAAGATTTTCAGGAGATCACTGACTTTTGATCATTCAAGTAAAGCCTATCTCCTCTACCCTATTTTTGTATTTACCTGAATAATTAAGAGATAATTCACTTCATACACATTTATTTTTCACGTGCGACATCTATGCTTAATGCTCCTAGACCATCATTCCAGTGGTAATCTCTTTTCTAAGCCAGCATTTGATGAATTCTAGGAAACCCATGGCTAGTAAAACATAAATATCAGAGAAAAACACATAGACTACTTGAGTTTGAGACTCTTTGAAATGCAGTGATGCTGTCAAGATACATACCTGACTAATACAGATATAGAGGCTCACAGCCATTCATTGAACTGAGTACACGGTCCCCAATGAAGGAGTTAGAGAAAGGTTCTATGGAGCTGAAGGGTTTGCAGCCCCTTAGGATGAACAACAATTACTAACTAGTACCCTCAGAGCTCCCAGGGACCCAACCACCAATCAAGGACTATACAGGGTAGGACTGAATGTTCTGGCAGCATGTGTATAGTAGAGGATTTCAAATTCGATCATCAATAGGAGTAAAGGACCTCGGCCTTGTGAAGGTTTTGTGCCCCAGTGTAGGGGAATGCCAGGGCCAATAAGTGGGAGAGGGTGGGGTGACAGGCATGGGGAGGGGGAGGCAAAAGGGGTTTGTTCTTGTTGTTTTTGTTTGTTTGTTTTTTGGAGGAGAACCTGGGAAAGGAAAAATTTACATGTAAATAAAGAAAATATCTAATATAAATTAAAAAAAAAGAAAAAAAAAAAAAGAAAAGGACAGTTCATGCTCCTAAAAGAGCAACAAAACAAACTGAGAGTTCACAGAAAAAGACAGAGACCTCCTAAGCCCAAGATGCCCTGGAAACTCAGGAGTGGTGATGGCCACCTTTCCTAGGCTGCTCTGCTCTGTACCACGGAAGCATTCTGTGTCATCAAAGACCTTGGGAAGAGAAGACAGAGTCATGGATGGGATACCCTACTTTGGAACCACCTTAACAATGTCTACCAACACACACATAGCAGAAAGGAAGTGAGATTTAGCTTAAGACCCTGAAGCATAAGATTTGAGGCCCTCATCTGTGAAAATCATTTTCAAGACTCTGGAAGACACCACAGCAGTTTTCAATATGTATTTTTTTTAACCTTGCAAAATAAATCATATCTGTCTGACAAAAAGAAAGATACATGTTGTGAATAAACAGTGGCTGCAGGTACTCACCAAATACCTTATTCTTTATTACTCATTAGCTGGAGACTATATGTACTTAAGAAACCACATAGATGTTGGTCTATATAGCAGAAGGCTTATAAAAAATGTAATTTCTCCCAGATACATTGGCACAAAACTGAAATTCCTAGGGAAATTTTATTCTTGTGTTAGTACTAAACAAGGATTAGTTTTACTTATCAATCCAATTTATTTGTTAAAGTCTTTACCCATATAATGATTGAAGCTTTAAGCCCATAAAATTAGCAAATTGGTCTGATAATTCTACATCCTATGCTTATTCAAAAGTACTCTTTCTAGCGTGTGATAAAACTAGTATATTGCTATGCAGACTTCAAATTATAGATAGATTTACAGACTTAAAGAAGGATTTTCTAGAAGCCTTACTTATATTCAAATGATAAAACAAAAATGGCTACATACCTAAAGCTTTACTATAATAGGAATCCCATTGCTTCCAAAGAGTTTCAAACATGTAGTCCTGCATTCGGTAGGAGATGAAGTTTCTTACTCGGTCAGTGAAGGACATTTGGTCTGTGAGTTCCGACAAAATTGCAGGAACATAGGAAGGAGGAAATGGGACCTTTCCACAATGCTTTTCCACTGTGGAGGCAGGAGAAAACCGCAAGGAATAGATAAATGGAATTCCCAGTTTTAAAGCCACGATATCACCACATGGAAATACTGGGTCTGATAACAGGACTTCAAACTTTCCTTTCTTCAGCTTGGCCATCAGCTTTTCATTCTTAAGAACGCCATCACAGATCCTTCTGGACACCAAGTGGAACTCCTCAATGACTTTGGCCATTTCCTTATAGAAAGTCCAGATAGTTGAAGGAGATGGCCTGTTTTCCAGCCACGTCAAAACAAAGTCCTTGATCACACTTTCGATTTTTTCCTTGCCAAAGGGCACTGGATATATTTCGAAGGTTAGAGACGGGCTGACGGATGGTGTGATGAAAAGCGCCCCGGATGCAACAAGGACAGTCACGTTATGCTCTTTCCTTAGGAGTTCGTCTATTATGATCTTAAGATTTAGCCAGTGACTGCCTTCCATTGGCCAGATGAGAATATTCCCACCAAGACTCATACCTAGGAGACTTATCTGAAGAGACCACAGCAGAATGTTCTTCAACATGACTGGTTTGATGTAGACTTCTTAAAATGCTGAACAAACAAAATTCTCTACTTTCCTGGAAAAAGAAAGAAAGAAAAAATAGGGCTCTTTTTTTACTTAAATAACTCAGACTTTAGTAATCCTTTCTCTTTCATAAGTTACTCGTAGCAATAGTTTCATATTTAGTGGAATCAGGTTTAAGATAAGGTATCATGTCTTTCAATGTGATTCCTACTTTTTGACCCTTCTGAATTTGATCTTTTGACCCCTTTTTTTACACCCTATTTGTTGATATTTTCTCCTTAAACTGATCCAGCTCCTTGTACTCATCAGTGCTACCTTCAAGGCTAGATAATATTAGTGGGAAAGTGCCAGAATCTACTCAGATAAGTAAGGACCTGAACAGTAAGTGCTATTTATGTATTTATGTATTTATTTATTCACTTTAGTAAGTCCATTTGATTATATTACTGGTGATAAAGCTTTTGTTTTAATGATATAATCATATAAGTTTATGACAAAAGCATAATATGAAAGTCAAATACATGTGGTACATTTGTATTCATTAATGCTTTACCATCACATTTGAGAAATTATTTTGTCAATTACTGAGAGAAATATAAGTAAGTGAATAAAATATGCACTAAAAGTTGTGTACTGGATGATGAATGATGCTCTGGAGAACAGGCTCTCTTTGAAGAGGTTTGATTATTCAAGGATAATCTGACTAAGTTATCTTGAAAAACAAGCATACCCAGGGTAGTGACAGATGTCTTGGGTACAAAGTCAGTCTTTAACACTTGCTAACGTTGCTAATATGAAAGACCCTGGAGAGTGCTTGGCATATATTAATCTCATTTTTTTCTTTTGTCATTTTCAACAGATTTGATCTAAATGGAAAATTTTATTGCACTTTATGTTTTGTCTGCTGATGTCACCCTAATCCACAGTTATGTAGTCTTTAAAATAACTATAATACTTCACTGAACTGGATAATTGATTGTGATTCACTTAATTTATGTTATTTTAAGCAAGAAGTCAGTCTTAGTTTCATGTAGTATCCCCTAGTTATTTTTTACTTATTGGGTAAAATGCTTTATTAGTTAGAAACTCAATGCAAAGTATGTTTTTCACATTTTATACTAAATAAAATTTAAGAATAAATTACATAAAATGTGTTACTACATAAAATGTATAATTATATAATATAAAATGGATACTTATACATTCATATACACAGCCTGAATGAATACATAAAAAATAAAGCCGTATTTATTAACCAATATTGTGTCAGACAATGTAATCTGCTCTTCTTAGAATCCTTCTCTGTTTTTTACTTTTTAATTTAATTTAATGTTTTACTTATTCACTTTATATCTCTCTCACTGCCCTCCTCCTGGTCACCCCCTCCTACAATCCTTCCCCCTTTCCCCTCCCCTTCTCTTCTGAGGGGGTGGGGACCCCCCTGGGTGTCCCCATACCCTGGCACATCAAGTCTCTGCAAGGCTAGGTGCTTCCTTTTCCACTGAGGCCAGAGAAGGCAGCCCAGCTAGTAGAAAATATTCCATGTAGAGGCAGCAGTTTTGGGGATAGCTCCTGCTGTTCAGGACCCATTTGAAGGTCAAGCTGCACACCTTCTCCATCTGAGCGGGGAGGCCTAGGTCCAGCTATGTACGTTCTTTGGTTGGTGGTTCAGACTGTGAAAGCCCCTTTGGGATAGAATGACGTATGTCATCATTTTGTACCCATTCAGGATATGGATTGCTCCCCAGATATTGGTTTTGAAGAAGGATTACTGAGGAGCTGAGGATAGCTATGGCCTCAAGGGGATCCCTGATTTCCAGCTTTATTTTGTGTTCTGGGATACTTGGTGTGTGAAATTAGCAAGGTATGCAAGAGTTATCAGTATCACACGAAAACATAAACTTTGATGTTCATATACACATTCCAAGAATATGGCAATATTAAGAAATTCCTCAAACTATAGAAGTTAAGTTTTAGATTAATGAATTAAACTGTAGACTAAACCAAAAATTGTACTGATAAATATGTAAAGGAATTAACAGTAAATACTGCCACAAACAAGAAGAGAGCATGATGTTTTATTTGTTCTGACCTAAAGCTCATTGTAAAACTAAATTTATTTTTCATGGTAAATTTTGAGATAGGATACAATTGAGTATGGTAGTATATGCCTACAACTCCAGCACTAAGGAGACTGGAGTGGGAATAGCCTACGTCAAATTAGCCTTGACTCTGTGTAAAATAAAAAAATATATAAATAAAAATAAAAAGAGAAAAGAAAAGACCTATTACAATGCAATAGCAGACCTAAAACAATGGTTACTGTGCTTATGCCAACTGGCATGTGCAAGAAACATTAATGTAACTGAAGAGGAGATGCAATATTTAAATTTTATCCTAGGCAATGACAACAAAGAAAGCACTGCAGACTTGCTCACTGAGGGATAAGCACCCCTTTTACACCTGAAATTTCTATATAGAAATGGTATTCATTTCTCATTTTAGTTATTTTGCACGTAGTATATTGCATTTATATTTGAAACACATAAAAATTTAAAATTAACTACGTAACTTGTCAAAAGAAAATGCCACAGTATGCTGACACTGCACCCTATTAGTGCAGTTGTGTCATGAGGACTGCACAGTGGACCTTTGTGACACTCACCTGCCTTTTGTTCTAAGTTCGTGTGAACCTTACAAGTTACAATATGGTTCCCCAACCAAGGAGCAAGTTAAAGCTCTGTTGCAAATAGCTGTAATTAAATTAACTTCCCTCTTACACATGTACTTTACAGCTATACATCAATCTGAAAGGCACAAAATCAATAGTAAAAACAAATAACCAAAAAACAAAACAAATAAACAAAAAAGCTTAGGTTACTTCTGAATGTGATATTTCCAAGAGGAAGCAGTTTAAAAAACATACTCTTCATTTTCAGCCCAAAGCCTTGTCATTGCTGATTCTTTTTTTATAAAAACTGTGGAACAAGTCCAAAATATATTACACAATATAATATGAGGATTTAATATAATTTCAAAAAAAACTAACAAAAATTTCAGGTTACAAAACTCCTTCCCACGAGACAAATTTTTAAAACTCCCTTTCTCTAAAAGTCATTATCTATTGATTATTATTATGTCTATAAATCTCTTACCCAGTCTCCACAGCAGTGTCAGCAGGACTCATTTGCCAATAGGAAAAAGTGGAATTTAAATAAGGTCTAGCTAGACAGGGTGATAGGAGGTGGAATATGATCTTGAAGGTAAAAAGATTAAATAGATCTGCTTACACCCATCAACCTACCTATTACACTTGTTGAAGATTTATATTTCCATTGGTTGCTTTATAGTTATTTACAATGAATGATGCCTATGCTGGCTATAATAATTACATTTTGAAAAATGACAATGATTAGTAAGCTTGGAATTACTATTAAGAATAATAGAATATTAAAAATTCTCAAATTCATGTAACATAACATCATAGCTTTTTATAATTAGTTATAAGATTATTCAGCTGAACAGTCCCTACTGTATGAACTGATTAATTTTCTCAAACTTTATGATGATGATAGTGAATAATCTTATTAGTCTTTCCTATCTCTAAAAAGATTATTAATTATTCAAATATTTGATATAGAAAATATAACATATTTAACATGATTTAGGTATGGTTTTCTAAATGTGCCATACTTATTAATACCAACTGCAGCTAAGAATGTCATTATTTTAGTTTTAGTTTTTGTGGAAGTCTGGCAATAAATTACATACAGATTTAATGGGAAACAGCATTCTCTCTGGGAGACACTCTTCTGTGATGATGTTGGCGGCACAAACGTAGAGAAGAGAAGCACATGCTTTCTTCAAATTCAGCTGTGCTTGGATTGCATATACCTGCTTGATGATGTTGCCAAGTCATGGGATGAAGTCACGCTAGAATTAGTGGTTGGTCTATGGAAATGTTTCACTGTTGTATTGCTAGTACACACTGCTTTTCAACAAGAGTAAGCTGAAGAAAGCATTCTTGTGAGCTGTCAGATAAAAATTCCCTCACTGTGCACATCTGTTCATAGAATACAGCAGGAGCAAGAATCAGTTTCTTTAATCCATACCTTTTTCAAGGAAGGTCTCTCAAAGCAGATTCTGCATTTTTTAACACTCCCTGTTGCTAAATATAACACTGAAGTCAACACCTTGTTTCCCCTAAAATGTGTGCATTTGATTTATATTATTTCTAGCAGTCATTCTCCTACATTATGGGAGCTATCCATAAGAAGCTCATTCGGTGTCTATGTGTCCTATTTATTCAGGAAAAAAGTTAGAAACTTTGATTTTAAATGTTTTGATGACCTGGAGAGATGGCTCAGTAGTCAAGAGTGCTTGACACTCTTGTAGAGGACCTGGGACTGGTACCCAGCACCGCATGGCAAATACAACCTTCTCTAACTCCAATTCCAGCTTGGGGAAGTTCAGATGCCCTCTTCTAGCTTCAGCAAGAAGCAGGCTCATGTGTTGAGTTCCACATTCATAAAATAAAAACAAACATAAATCTTTTAAAAATAAGCTGGGTGATCTGTTTGGTTGATATTGTTGTTCTTCCCATGGGGTTGCAAACCTCTTCAGCTCCTTCAGTTCTTTATCTCCTCCATTGGGGACTCCATGCTTAGTCCAATGGTTGCCTGCAAGCACCTGCCTCTGTATTTGTCAGGCTCTGGCAGAGCCTCTCAGAAGACAATATCCAATAAAAATGTATTCCCCCAAAATAAATTATACTATTTTAAATATTAAAAAATAATCTGAGTGCTTCTACATTGATTTTCAATTCATATGCTATTCAAAAGTGTTTAATAACTTCATATAAAAACTTGAGTGTCATTTTACATGATTAGCTTCTTTATTATCAGTTGTCATGAAAAATTATACCAACATTAAAAGTTTTGAAGCAAAAGAAATCATTTCATCCACTGTCAATTGTGTGGGTAAGGGTGCGATGCTTGGTTGGGCATTTCTGCTCATCACCTAGATATAATCTGTGTGGCTTAAAGTCATGTTCATACACTAATCAGTTCCACAGAGAGGTCTGAAGTTCTCTCCCTTAACCCAGTGAAGTTGCCATCTCCTTTTTCTTACTATGTTGATGCTGTCATGAGAAGACTCTCCATCCAAGTGGTCCTTTAAATAATATAAAAGAATGAAGGCCTCACAGCTTCAAATACATTTAAAGGAAGATACAAATATTTTCTAATAATTTATTTTCTGTGTAAAATTCTGATAAAGTCTTGTGTAATAACACTAAATGTTACTTGAACAACAGGCATCTGCCTTCCTTAAAACCATTTGATTAAAATAGGATCATTGTAAAGCTTCCAAGAATCTATAATTATAACTCCAGTCAGGAAAAATACACAAGCTCAATTTGTAATTTAACTTGATAGGTAATACAATCTGATAGGGTACTGTGAACTTGAAATTATAGTAGAGGTTATTGCTATTTAAACTTAATTTAATGAATATATTATTAATAGGTCATATATATCACTAATGAAATGTGACTAACTTTTATGTACTTATGTCATTTTAACATGCGCTTTTTATTTTTAATGATTTTCATTTAGTAGTGTTCCTCATGGTTATATGTGTGTGCTTATATGTTGTGGTTTGTTTTTATAAAATATATCTATTCATGTGTGTAAAATATCCACTTATCTTGATTTTTTTTAAAAATTAAATTATTTCTTTTCCTTTTTGAGATTGTAACAAAATTTCATAATTTCTCCTTCCATTTCCTCCCTCTAAAGCCTCCAACATACACCTTTTATTTTTACTTTTAATTATACTTTGTTTAAAACAACTTTTAAATGTAGATCTATTTTTGTCATGTTCTTCACTTTCCCCTAAGTCCTTTCAGATCCTCTCCTTCTACCTGCCCACCCAGCTTTATGTTCTTTCACAAGGAAAGTCCATTCAGAAACCTCCCCACCATGTGATTCATCCCATCCACAGAAAGGAAATCTCAACACTATTGCTGATGTCAAGATGTGTTTGCAGACAGGACCCTGGTCTGGTTGGACACTGAGAGCCTCTGCAAGCACCTGACTAAGACAGATGCAGATACTCACAGCAAACCATTGGACTGAATCCAGGATCCTAATGGAGGAGTTAGAGAAAGGACTGAAGGAGCTGAAGGGGATTACAAACCCCATAGGAAGAACAACAATATAAACTAACCAGAGCTCCCTGGGACTAAACCACCAGCCAAAGAGTACACATGGGTCAGTCCATGGCTCCTTCTATATAAGTAGCAGAGGACGGCCTCATCTGGCATAAATGGGAGGGGAGGCACTTGATTCTGTGGAGGCTTGATGCCCCAGAGAAAGAGGTTGCTAGAGGAGTGAGACCAGAGTAGGTGGCTGGGTAGGAGAGCACCCTCTTAGAGGCAAAAGGGAGAGAGAGTAGGGAGGGTTTATGGAGGGGAGACCAGGAAGGGGATAGCATTTGAAATGTAGAAAAAAAAAGATTAATAAATTTTAAAAAGAAAATTAAATATAGATTTACTTAATGGAGGGGGTATTAACAAACAAAAGACAAATACTACAACAAACCACCCAAAGGAAACAAAATAAAGCAATACCCAAACAGAAAAAAAGAAACTGTAACAAAATAAAAAAAAAGCACAGAGAGAGAGAGAGAGAGAGAGAGAGAGAGAGAGAGAGAGAGAGAATCACAGACACACACACACACACACACACACACACACACACACACCCGCCCATAATATGCTAGTCAACTACTGAACATAAGGCCTTGGATAGGTTGATATACTCAATATCTCTACACTGGAGAAAACTGATTTTCCTTCTCCCAGTAAGTATCAGTAAGTTCACTCTTAGACCCTAGGGTTTATATCTACAGCATCCACCTGGGGGCAGCACATCCCAAAGACAGATATACAAGGACACTTGATGCTCCATCTCTGGAAGGATACATGTTTGCATTATGACTTCGAATGTTCTTGTCCTTTTTTCTTGAGTCCTCATAAAAGTTCTTAGATGAGAAAGGAAATATTACCTGAGTTGAGATTTTCTAGGGAACTGAAAGTTTCAACTATAGAAAATTCTACTAGTCATACATTTTTCATTTCACTATTTTTTTTTTTTTGATCATGAAAGGTACTGACAAAAGCATGAGCAGACATTATTAATTCTTTCTCCTTGTCATTGTTGAGAAACATGACCTATAAGTAAAGAACTTTGCATACACAGAACAAAATGAAGATGCATATACTGATAAGATGGCTCTGCAGATAAAACTGCTTGCTGCTAAGACCAAGAGTCTGAATTCAGTCTCCAGGAGCCACATGGTGGAAGGAGAGAACTGAAACCCACAGCTCATCTCCTGACCTGTATATATACACTATGCCCTCACATATATATACAAATAAATGAATACTTTTTATTTGAAGTTATTTTCTGTTAGAATTGTTGTCATTCTAATTACATTCATAAACACAAAGAAAGTTACTCTAACATCATGGGTGAAGACTAGGTCAAAAGAAAAAATTAAAAAAAAAAACATTTCATTTTCTCAACTTTCGTGATGCTATTTATTTTATTTAAGACATTCATCCTGGGAGATAAACTATGAAATAAATCTATGCTTTGAAGATGTGATGCAATTCAGCAAGGAGTAAAAGATCAGGAAGAGGAAACCAGATTGGAAGGGGGTTTTAGGTTTCATAGGGCAATCAGGAAAATATTATGAAATGAGTCATTTACATATCTGAGGGAAGACTGTCATAGCAGAGAAAGTGGTTGGCTCTGAGGCAGGATCCCACTGCAAATATGGTAAGAACATGTGTGAGTCAGAAAGAGATGGGGATGACAAGGCAGTAAGAAATAAAAGAAAAGGAAATGGCTTGGGCTCTCCTATAGCCACTGAGAAAACATTGGTGTTGACTCTGGAAGAAAGGCAGTTTCAGATAGGAGTTAACACAGAGATACACATTTCTGGTTGCTATA
>JADRCD010123145.1:0-21302 GCA_019843815.1 Montemys delectorum
GGGGGGAAATCAGTTGAAAAAAATAAGGATGCCCCCAGCAGCCCAGGCTATAAACAACAAGGACTACCTATCTCAGATCAAGAGCAACAAGTATCTAGTCTACCGTACTTTCTCTCCCATCCATCTACTTCAGGGCCTCGGTGGAGTAGGAGAAATTCACACTCTGGCTGTAGTCGGGAATTTGCACTCTTTTTCTTCTCCAGACCCCTAAGATCTCACATGCTCCTCCCCTCTCACCCTTTGAAACTCAGATGAAGCACTTACTGGTTGGCTTCCCTCTACTTTGTCCCAGACAGGCGTCAAGCTGAGCCCCAGCTTTGCAGCACTTTAACTCTCTAGGTAGGTGGGTCCTGGGAGCCCTGGCTGCAAAAAGACTGCCCTCAAAAGTCGGCGTGGGCCCGGGTCGGGGGGTGGGGTGGGGGTCTGCAGCCAGCGCCCTATTTTCCTAACTCCAAACCTCTGCGGGGGAGGGCAAAGAGAGTTCTGGAGACTGGGACGGGGACTTGGGGGCGAGAGGCAGCAGCAGTTTGCAGGTCCTTTGACGTAGCCGAACACTCCCACTGCTTAAGAAGAGGCACGCTGGCATCCAGGACGCGGAAGCTGGGGACAGTCACCTGCCTTGGGAGCAGCCTGAGTGTCCTCTCGGCGCAGTCGAGGGATCGCAGGCAGGGCAGGTGAGTGCGGAGCGGCGCCTTACCGACCCACAGCAGAGGCGTAGAGCAAAGAGGTGAGTGGCACCTTGACTCTGAGGCTCTTCCCTGGGAGGACAAAGCAGCAGCGTGCCCGGCCCAAACTCGGCCAGCACCGGATTCTCAACCGGGCGCACAAGGGAACTCCTGCTTAGGGAGCCCGCCTCTCTAAAACAGCTCTGAAACGGAGAGCCTTTCTGAATAGTCTTCCTCAAATAGATTAGCACAAACCCCGATAATCCCAGGACACGCCAACTTCAGCACCCCGGACAGCACCCCTCACTTGGTCTTCTAAAAACTTCACTTGGATATCAAAGCTGCAATCCTTGAACAAAGATAACCTTTGGGTGTGACTTTGATATTTCATCTTAATACAATCGTTTATAGTAAGGTGAGTGAGAAAATGATGCAAAACTAAACAAATTTTGAGTGATCTGCTATTTCAAACATGACCCTTAAAGACTAGGTTCTGAAACACTTC
The DNA here is from genome assembly GCA_019843815.1 of Montemys delectorum. NCBI lineage: Eukaryota > Metazoa > Chordata > Mammalia > Rodentia > Muridae > Montemys > Montemys delectorum. The sequence goes on from JADRCD010123145.1 coordinate 1,171, forward strand.
TTTAGCAGTGTCTCCATTTGTCCTCCTTCTGATCAGAAGAGAAGGAGCCTGTCTGATGGTGTCAAAACTACAAATTTTGATGAGGAAGTGAGCAATGTGATTGTCCTTCCAGTTTTCCTTTCTTTGTGCTGAATTGCTTTGGGTACTTGGAGAGTAATCAGATGAACTTTTAATGGGGATGGGGGATGAAAGTTTTTCTAATGGCAATGGCGTAACTTCTGATTGCACTTGTTTGAAGAGGTAGCATAAGGACTAGTTAGAGGTGACATATGGTTTCAGGTGATTTTATTACAATAGACATTGTGAGCTAGAAAAGTCAAAGGAGAGACAAACCTTGAAATTCATTGTAAGCAGAAAGAAATTAGAAAACATGATCTTTACTAAAGCCATATCAGGACTGCATAACATTTAGGCTTACAAATTATCTATTAGTTTTACTTTGTCCTCCAGTTTTGAAATACATTTATCCACAAGTTAAGCATCAACTGTGTGTTTATTTCTGTTATAATGTTTTATAAGCCTAACATCTTTTAAAAATTAAAAGGTACTACAAACAGGAAAGCATACAAGCATAAAAACACTAAGTTCCTAACTGTAGTGTAGTTTTGTGTTAAGATGGCAGAACTTTAATTTTCATACAGTATTCTTTTAAGATACAGCCCAGGGTAAACAGTCCACTCATCATCTCATAGGAATACATCTTGGGAAGTCTTCTTAGCTTTGTTATCTTGGTTATGCACAACCTGGATTGGGAATGGGTTATCTAGGGAGAACAAGGCTTGCAGCAGGGGACGAAGGATCTATCTCTTCCTAATTAGTAATGTGGTGCATTTCTGCTCCTGGGACTGGGATTCTCAGGGGCATACTCATTTTCTCTTACTGAATGAAAAACAAGCTGGACTGATGTGCTTCCATGTGTACAGTTGCAGGACCATGGCTGTTCTTGGGAACAGAAGCAGGATCCACTGCTCCCTGAGTCTCACCTGCTCCCTGCTCATTGTGGGAATGTGCTATGTGTCTCCTGTTTTCTGTCACAGTCAGACAGACCTGCTGACTCTTAACCAAGCTGACCCGCAATGCTGGGAGTCCTCCTCAATGCTCCTCTTAGAGATGCGGAAGCCTCGTGTTTCTAACACTGTCTCTGGCTTTTGGGATTTTATGATCTACCTGAAGTCATCTGAGAACTTGAAGCACGGGGCACTGTTTTGGGATCTGGCCCAACTCTTCTGGGACATCTATGTAGACTGTGTCCTCTCCAGGAACCATGGCTTAGGAAGGAGGGAATTGGCTGGAGAAGAAGAGAAGGTCTCAAAAGTGGTGAGGCATTCAGGGATTAAACAAGGTGCATAGTCCTGACCTGTTAAATCTGTCTATCAAGTGTGAATGTGCTAATGAGTGAGGAAGAGGGAAAGGACTCTAGGGGAAGCCAATATCTCACTCAGTCCTTTAAAGGGGTGGATGTCAAAAGGGCTCAAAGAACAGAATAGCTGTTCATGTCAATATAGTGTATTCACTCTAGAACTTCATGAGAAAATGAAAGGTTGTAAGGAAGAAAAAGAAGGAAAGAAAGAGAATAGGAAAGAAAGAGAGAAGAAAAGAAACAAGGAAGGAAAGAGAGAAAGAAAGAGAGAAGGAAATAAGGAAAGAAAGGAAGAAAGAAGGGAAGAAAGAAGAAAGGAAGGAAAAAGGCCCAATGTAAAAAAAAAAATTGCAATGTAAAAGTGTAAAACTTGTCCTAAAATGAAGAAAATTTGAATTGTTAACCTCTGTATTTCCTTGGTGTGGGACTAAGAAGACATAAATAGGAGCTGAGGGTGGGGAAACTTTTACAGCACAGGAATTCCCACCCCCTTTAATGTAAAACCAAAACACTGCTTTCATGCTAATGAAGAGGTATCTTGAGAAATAGTTAATGGGTGATGTCAAGAGCAAAAATATCAAGTAACCTATATTTATACTTTGTTGTTGTTTGAATGAGTCATAAATAAGCAATTAATTTCTAGTAAGTTATTAATTTTTAATAAGTTGTGTCACTTTTTTCACTGCAGTGAATACTATATAGTAATTCAAATCTAGTCTTTTCTAGAGGTCTAGCAGAAATGTCCTATATATAAAATTAGAGTGTGAGGGAGTAGGTTATGAGAGACACCTGTGGCATAATAATACAGTTTTCCTTCCTTCTTGGGTGTTCTTTTAATCAATAAGTTTCCAATTCTAGTAGCAAGGGCCATTAAGGGATGGTTAGAATTATTTATGCACTGGTGGAAAATCAAGGCATAACTAATCTTTACTAGTGAATATTTAATCGTGAGCATTGTTATATGTCTCTATAATAATTCAATTGAAAATAATCTGTTAATAACTGTCCCACAGCTAAAATTTTTTGGAGCACTTCTAAAATACATACATAAGATAAACTTAACCTCAGTACCTAAAAGTCCCTGATGAATTTCTGAGCCAAGAAACTGGATAATTCTCTACTACTATTTATGTAAGTAGGCATAACAATAATATCAGCATTGACTAATAAGAACCATATATTTTCTTTCTTCTGAAGCCTCATGATAATGGTTTGTAGGCTTCATTCAATCCCATCAGAGGTAGCTGGTTCACTTAAGATACCACCATGTTTTGTGTTTTTAAATCCCGTGTTCACTTTCCACAATTATGAGAAATGTCTCCAGAATAAATGAAGGAAATATTCTTGTGTTCAGCTGAACATGAAAAGAATTACTCCTCCAAAACTTCTGAAAGTCACTCTCGGCTCTTCACTAGAGAGCTGAGATGGCCTCAGCTCCTCTGCAAACTTTAGACAAAGGTGATTTGCAAATAGCTCCATAGCAGAAGCTAACGTTTCCTTTTATTAAAGTTATTTTAATGTTTTGCACAAGCAATTGTTTGAAGATCAGGAAATGAGATTTTCTATTTGGTTGGTCTAACCACAGTAAGATGGAGTTTTGGGTCAAGGAGATACATGTTAGGAAGTTAAATAGTTACAGGAACACTGTGGTTTCCTTTCAAGAAGCCTCATTTAGTCTCGAGTGCTTCAGGCAGGCTCTGGATGTACCAGGGTGGATGCTCTAGTTAGTTTTGCTTTTGTTCCAGGGGATGGAGTGCTATAAAGTTGGAATGAAGGTGAGGTTGAAGAGGAGTTTGTCCTCATAGTTCTCAGGGAAATCATAGCATAGGGCAAAAAGATATAGCTAAAGTTATTGCATACGTAATATGCAAAGGGCTCTTGTTCCTATGACTTTAAAATAAATTACTTTAAAGTCATTTATGGAATCTTCCTATGAATCATGCTTAGCTAAAATATGTGACCCATGAGATGCTATATATAGTATGTCAAATTTATTAATATTATATCAACAAATATAAAAACAAGAGACATCAAATCAATATGGAACCCCAGGAAAGTTAATTTGTGTAAGTTCTTATTCTTTTCATCAGGAAAGGGAGGCTATGGGGAGAAATTGGTGGATCACAAAGTCTCTTCTCATTCTTCGTTTGTTTGAATGTTCTGAGATTCTATGAAAAGCCCTAACTCTGGAGACACTGGGAAAAAGCTTTACCCCAAGAACAGGTGACTGAGCTGAATGACGACCAGGACACCATGGCTGTTTATAACAGTAATAAGCAGGGGCAGACGAAGTCAAAGGTGAGAGCTCTAAAAATTCTAAGAGCTGCAGATGACATCATGAGAAAAGAGTCTAAAGATTACTTTTAATCTAGAAAGACACTGACTAATAGCCAAATCCTGATGCCTTTTTAATAAGCTCTAAATATGATCCATATATTCAGGTTTAACCTTAAATACTGATGGGGTTCTGGAAAGAGGAGGTCAAGAGTTTGAGAATAGATAGATGGGAAGATGAAGAGAGGAGGAGGAAAGATGGAAGATGGGAGAGGAGGGAGAGAGAGATTGTTTGGTTAGCTGGCTGGCTGGTTGGTTGATTGATTGATTGACTTAGGGCAGAACAAAGTTAACCCACAAACAGGAAATAGCAGAGTTCACTCATAAAACACTAAAGACTTCTTAAATAAAGACTTCTGAAAACAAAAAGATTTTATAGCACAATATTATCTGTGTAAGAGTGATACCCTCTTCCTACAGCAGGTTTTGCTTTGCCAGGACATGGGGGTGTGGTGGAATCTGCATTCCTGGGGCTGACAGTTTAAATATTCTAGAAACATTGTGAGCTTAAAGGGTGTTTGTTTGTTTGTTTGTTTGTTTGTTTGTTTTTGTGGTGAGAAAAGTTAACATTTAGGATTATAATCTGATGACATTTGTCATCAGATGACTAACAAATGTTTATAGTTCTTATTTTTAGATATAAAACACAGAAAACACTGCTTCCACCACACAAACAGATCCTTCAATGCTTGATTTTCCTCTTTGCTGAAGAAGTTTTCTAAGCCACGCACTCTGCAAGCACCCATGTGTGAGTGAGTTGTCAGGAAGGGTCATGAAGTCCAGCCAATGTTGTGGTACAAGGCTCTTCATTCCAGTATTATTTACCAAAAATATAGAGATAATCCATGTGTCCACAATGGAGTAGTAGTTAAACAATATTATTTATAAAAAAATATAGAAATAATCCATATGACCACAATAGGGTGAGACAAGTCATGGAGAAAACATACAATGAGGCCAGCATTGCCTCTGGAAGGTTATGTTCTTGGTAGTTTAAAATGTTTGCTTTAGGTTTCTATAGTAAATACGATAAAATGACTCTCTAAAATTTCAAAATCACATGCTATTTTAACTTACAAATAGTATAAATAATAATTTGTTTTACATAGGTTATGTAAGTTAAATTCACAAGACTGAAAATACCATAAATACAAGTTCACATATGTTCTAACTATATATAGAATTGTGAGAGTGGCATAGCAAAAATGTCAATTCTTTCTTTTAAGCAGAACAACAAACCTAAATGTAATGCAGAGATCTTATGAAGTTCCTTTTCTCTATTTTCAGGTGCATATTCTCAGCTCCTTAGAACCCTTTTCTTAAAGAAGAAAGAATTGATTGAAGATTTGACAAGCATGCAAATGCAAAGGCGGGGCTCTAGGTTCACTGGAAAAGAGAAGCTGGAAGTAAAGAGAAAATAAAGCTACTTTCAGAGCTAACTTGGGCCTTGGAATTAAAAAAAGAATATTTTCCTATCAATCACTTATGTGTTTTAAGTGGTGTAAATGTCCAGAGATGAATACCATGTCAAATTCTCTAGGAATCCTATTTTCAGCATCTTGGTTGTTAGCTGGCCTCTTCTCATGGTAATAACTCATTGACCACCCCACTGTCTACAGGAGCTAAAGAACTTCCAAAGATGGCTGGGGATGAGGGCTTTGTCTCTGTGCAGTATGATACTTGGCCTGGGAAGGCCGGGCAACACTGATGAACTGGAGGGCCACACATTTAGCTAGCATAAGTTCCACAAATCACAAGCCATTAACTGCTGCACTGCTTATGAAACAGGCATGGAAGGACTGTACGCATGAATGAGATTGCTGATGGTCTGCGATTCTCAACCTTATCTGAGAGAATAGTTTTGAATATGGAATGAAGGAAAACACCACAGGGGGATAAAACATTCATCTAATGAAAACAAAATTAATAAAAGCTTTGGCTCCCAACAGATGTTATTGGATTCTCTTTATTTGAATCTTTAATATTAGCACGAACTGTGTCCAAACTCTAATAAGGTAGCATAATTATTTTCAATTATGTATTTGCTGTTTGATTAAATATTAAAGCTCTATAAGTGGTTATACTTTGCACTGGAAAGCTAAATAAAATGAAAGTGAACAAGATACAAGAAAAACCTGTCGATATTTTTTTTTCCAGGAAAAAAAAAAAATAAGATTAGCTTGCATGAGATTTGTTCAAGCAGAACCCAGGCAATCAATGCATGTGAGATCTAGTCATGACTATATTTCACCTCAAATTAGCTCGCATTTTTAATTCCTCTCTTAAAGCACATGCTTGGCAAAGAGTTTGAATTTAGATATATTACCAATTAGCCTCAAGAAAAGTTTCGCTGATGTTTGGGGCCATCGTCTAACTGGAAAAGTTGTCTTCAGGGTATCAGAAGATGCAGTTTCATTGGGGGATTAGCTGGGACCTAACAACATGGGAGGGAACCGTGAAAGAGCTGGTGGAGAGGCGAAAGAGACAACAGTCTTGGGCTTTGATTGACTGGGGAATGAGAATGTTAACAAGCTAGCACTCTGACTACTTTTCTACACAGGCTCATGCTTTGCATCTGTCCTCTTTTCTAGTCTAAAGTGTTTCATCCAATTCTTTGAATACTTTTGAATAGATTATTACTTCCTACAAACAACCAATGGGACACGATTCTTCTTTTGTTCCTCCCCTATTGCTGTACTCCATATAGGAGTTAAACGTTTTCATTGTTTCCATAAAGGTTTGGGATATGAATGTTACTGGTGATGTGAGCTGCCCTGTGCCTGTTACCATAATGACATCTGTCTAGGTAGAACAGGAAGAAGCCAAGCAAGATTTGGGCACAGGGTTCAAATGCAGCATGAAGGGCTCTTTGTGCCTTTAGAAGCTAAATGGTATTCAACACAGTAGGGCTGTAGTCCAGTGAGATATGGACATTTAAATCCATACAACTTTTAGATGTCGCAGGTTTTTTTTTTTTTTTTTTGTCCTTTTCAGCCATTTAAAAAAATATCCGTTTTTAATCTCATAGCCAGTTCAAAACAGACAGTGGGCAGCTATAATGAGCTGACCTACTCTGCAGTGTTGCTTATCAAGCTTGTAAGTAAGGCGCTGGAATGATGGGAGAAGGAAAGTGATTGCATTAAGTGCCACTGAAAAGGAAAAATATGTAAATATTGGGATTGGATTAGAGAAACATCATAGTCCTAAATATGCCTGGACCTACTTGACTTTGCAGGCAGTCCTAGGAATGACTGATCAGTCTTTCTGTAACATACCTTGAAGACCAAAGCACTGGAGTCACGGTACTGTTTATTGAGAGAAATGAATGATTAGTGACTGAAGTATAGATTCGGGCACAGGGTTCAAACGCAGTATGAAGGGCTAGCTGAAGGACTGTGGAAGTCATCTGCCCTTTTTGTGCCTTTAGAAGCTTAAGACCCTTTAGGTTTGTTATGAGAATTAAATATATAAATGCACATAAGATGCTAATGGCAAAAAGATGTTAGATGCTATCCTGGATATCAATATAAACATTAATGACAACAATTCAACCCAAGGGGAAAGGACCCATGTCAGTGCTTTAGTAAACTCACCCAACATGGGGTTTTTAGAAATATATACATTTAAAAAAAATGTTTGAGCTACTTGTTGATCTAGATATGACTGTAAGGATGGTACAGAGACATTGATGTACAATACAGGTTGTCCAATTTCCCTCAGTAGGAATATCTTTCATAACTATACAACATCCCAACTAGAAAATTAACACTGGCGTGCTTCAGATTTTAAACAGGTTTCACATGCACTCAAATGTTTGTGTGTGTGTTGTGGTCTTTTCTAAACTTATTGTTTAACAGAAGCATCAGAGAACTGGGTCTTCAATTCAGTATTACAAATAACACTAGAAGGCTGTTGTTTACATCCATATAGATCACACAATTGAGTAATACCACCAATAGAGAGAGAGAGAGAGAGTGGTTCACTGATGGAAACTCAACAACCAGGACCCACCTGCAGGGCTCCTTTCACTCCTCTGCCTTTCTTCACCCTCCAAGTTTTATTCTTCGTGGAAGAACTAAGATAGCTGAGTAGGGAAGTTAAAGAAAATAACCAAAACATGAGTTCATATCCTCCACAACAACCATTAGAGATACGATGAAGGCTTACTTCTTTAAAACTCAGATTCTGAATAAAGGTTTTGCCATCACACCAAAGGGTCTTTGAGACTGGATTCTTTTTCACTCCAAGCTGGGCAAGGTGACTTGATCCACAAGGGCAGAGAAGGCCCTGCACACCTGCTCGGCTCTACCGTACAGCTCCATGTCCACCAAAGGCTGCAGCCCTGAAACCAACAGGGAAAGAAGACTTTTAGGAAAATACTATCTTAGGTTCTGAAGACCAATGTGGCTACAGCTCTGTCTCACAGAGAAGAATCAGATCTCATCTTCCATTCATTCCCGAGGATGCTGCCATTTCCCTCAACAGAAAAGATATCTAGTACTTAACTTACTAGAATGTGTCCTACAGTTCGATCCCAGCTGCTAGAATGAAACTGTGAAACTAGAAGCCTACTCCAGAGGGCTGTCATAGAAATGCCATTGTATCATAATGCCCTGAAGATTGTGGAAACACCTTGCCACCCACTCCCCAACACAAGAGCAAGTCCAGCCCATGAATCTGCATCTGAATATCCAGGTGACTCTGGGGTAGTTGACTGGAGAGGATATGGCTATATTATGAGACCACCTCCCTGCAGCTAACAATAGAGACCCCACCAGAAAGCCACAACTAGTAAAAATGCAGAGAATACAATTGTGAGGAGCCCAGCCTAATGGATACATGATGTAGTACAACCCCTATACCTAAGGCTCAAAGAAAATCAAGGAAAAGAAAGAGTGTAAGAGATAGAGGACTGGGACATTGGCTGTGGGATAGGGTCTTCTATATATGATAGGGAAGTGCATCCATGGAATCTCAACAATATGGCTCCCTCGCATAAAGTCTGACCAAGAGCAGCACCAGCTAAAATGCCAGTGTGCATGGGGCAAATGTCATGGGGCCCCACCCCTAGATGAAGAGTTTCAAGCAATTAATGATTACTGACCGAGCAGGGGAGAATCAGTCTTCCCCAGGAATGAGCCCCCTAAATGGTTATCAAATAGCAACTGGTCAGTCCCATATATACAGAACCATACACATACAGCAACACTATATGGACATGGTGGGTTCTGTTCGTACATTTGTTCATGTCATATATAGTAACATTAATAATTGAAGAAAAAGAGGCCATGAATCTGAGAGAGAGCAGGGGTTGGAAGTGGGTATGGAAGGGATCAAGGGATGAGACAAATTAATTTAACTTTGAAAGAGGTTTTAGTGTTTCCCCATGATCTGCTCTGTTGTAAAGCTAACAGAACTTGGCAGCTGTTGTTTAAAACTTTGATGTGTATAATCTTTAAAACAAGAGCTTTTATTTTAAAGAAATCTGTACTTATTTACATTTAAACATCCCCTAACATGTTGAAGAAGTAAAGACACATTCATGTAGATAATTTTTAAAAATAAAATGTCCTAAAGTGTTAAGAACAATTATCTGTAAGAAACAGTGTGAGTGGTGGCCGTGCTAATGAACTCACTTTTAGAAAAGTCCTGTATTTGGCATTTTAATTTAAAGTCAACACATAGCATGACAAGAATATAGAATGAAGGCTCAGACAGTCCTTTTGATAGTGTCATGGCTCTATTGCAGCCACATTGGCACTATTTCCTGTGGGATACAAGATGAGTACAAACTGTCATTATTCTATGAATCATCTTCCACTGTTGCAGACATACACGGTCCTGGAGTAAAGCACATTTCAATTGCCTCAATAAAATCCTCTTTGCTGCAGACAACCAACATTAAGATATTTTATTGTCCAGCATGGTTAAAAATTATTTCTTTTCTTTTATTAGATATTTTCTTTATTTACATGTATGTCATATGATTTCTCCTTTCCCAGTTTCCCCTCCCAAAAAAAAGACCAAAAAAAAAACCAAAACCAAAAACAAAAAAAATACAAACAAAAAACAAAAAACAACAAGAACAAACCCCTGTTGCCTCCCCTCTCCCCCTGCTTGTCACACCACCTCCTCCCACTTATTGGCCCTGGATTCCCCTACACTAGGGCACAGAACCTTCACCAAGGGCCTTTCCTCCCATTGATGATCAACTCTGCAATCCTCTACTATACACATGCTGCCAGAACTATCAGTCCCACCATGTATAGTCCTTGGTTGGTGGTTGAGTCCCTGGGAGCTCTGAGGGTACTAGTTAGTTCATATTGTTGTTCCTCCTAAGGGGCTGCAAACCCTTCAGCTCCTTTGGTCCTTTCTTTAACTCCTTCATTGGGGACCCTTTTAAAATTATATTTATTGAATTGCTGATGTATTTAGTTGTTTGTATTATATGTATGTGCATGCATGTGTATATGCACACGTGTGTATGTGCACACATGTGTATGTGCATGCATGTGTGAGTATGCACCTCAGCACATGTGGAAGTCAGTCCACAGCTTGTAGGATTCAGTTCTCTCCTTCCACCATCTGGGTTTCAGGGATGGAATGCAGGTCATAAGTCTAGGAGGCAAGCTTGTTGACTTGATGAACCATCTCTTCTCTCCCCCTAATAAAAACTTTAAATAGAGTGATTCAGAAACAGCACAGCAGTATCCAATTCACAAGAGTTTTTCTTCTTGTTGTTCTTGTAAGCCCCTTCAAAAATATGTTAAAAATTTCAAAAATAGCTAAAAATATGACCCAAGAATCTGGTCTTCTCCTTGATCTATACTTATAACACATATACACACTACACATTGCAGATGGTCACATGTGTGCATATGCATGCCCACACATGCACACACGTATGCACATGTACACACACATGCAATGTATGTACACGTATGTACATACAACCATGCATGTGTGCACACGCGTGTGCGCGCACACACACCAAGTAACTGGTTATTACTTAGGTAAAAATGTGTGTGTTTTGAAGTAATACAGCATATAGATTAGAAACTGATAGTCCAGAGGAAATCACAATACCCAAACTATTTATTTAAACATAATTCAAATCAGGAATGTGCTAGAAGGCTATCAGAATGGTAGGTGAAGAGACTAGAAACTACTGAATCATCTGGTCTACGATTATTCTTGTGGCGTAAATACTGAGACACTGAGCCCCTGTTCTTCTGACAGCATTCAAGTCAACCAAGTAAATAAACACCCCATTTCAGTATATTGAGGGTATTCTATATTCTTCTTTAACATTTATTTTCACCAAGTGACTTTTGGGCTATAATAGTTTGGGCTGGTAGTGCTATTTTTCTTTGAACATTTTGAATGCACCAGAAGGTTTTTCTCCAGCTTGGGAATTGTGTATATGGTGTTATGAGAGTCATTTTTGCTAGGCTCATAATTTTCTTTTGTATTAGACTTCTGATGATTTGATTATAATGTGTCTTGTCTTGTGGTGGGCTCCTTTGAGTTCTTCTAATTTGGGGTCTTCAGGGCCTCGTTGTGGCATTCTGTTGTCTTTCCAATACTTGATGTTTGGAGTCATTGTTTCTTTGGATATGCTTTCTGGTCCTCTATTCTGTACCGTGATACCGTGAATGTATGTAATAGATAGAGTGGTCTGCTCTGCAGCATCAGTGGTCTGCTCCACAGCATCCCACACCTCTCTTGGGCTTTTTGGCGCTTCATTGTCCTCATCCAACTACTTCAGACGCTCTGTCTTTGACTCTGCTGAAGCTCTGTTCAGCTTGATTTCGTTTTCCACTTAATGCTTCCACTGAAGATTTTCTTTTCAAATTTCAAAATTTCTGTTTAATTCAGCACACTTTGCTCTTTGTTAAAATTTGATTCATTGATCACCTGATCTCATCGACCATCTTACTGGTGATTTACAAACATTTTAAGTTGCTTTAGGTTATCATACAAAGTGATGGGTTTCATTAGGAATCTTTATATATGTGGTATTAGACTTTGTTGCCATTCATTCTCCTTCTCTGCTTCCCCTCCTCTGCCGCCCTCCATGCCACCCCCTCCCTCTGGCTGGTTCCCTTTCTTGTCTCAGATAGTCCCCCCCACACCTCCTTCTCACATATGTTCTATTATCTGGTGGTCATTTTGATTTCTCTGTCAGCTGACTTATATATTTCTTCTTTTTGAGGGTTCATTTCTGGAACTCTGTCTTGTTGCTTTAAGAGGACCAGGTTTCTCATCTCCATGCTAGTAACCATGCAACCAAAAACAAAACAAAACAAAACAAAACAAAACAAAACAAAACAAAACAACTCCCCAAACCAAATCAACAATCAACCCCCCCTTCCCAACTTCTACTCTTCATTCAGTCTTGTACAAGCTCTTCTTGTATTCTCATGGAAAGCCCGAGTAACAGGTTCATAATATGTGTTAGGAACTTTTCCAATTTCCTATTTGTCCGAGCTTCTGTTTTTGTTGTTAAAAACCCTCCAGTATGTAAAATGTAAAGATAGTTCCCTTCAATCTTGCAGGACAGATTTTTGTTTTTAAGTCCCTACGACCACTAACAACAACAAAAGTAGTGTTCATACTTCTATTGAAAGAATCTTAGTAGTTGTACTAATGAGACTATAGTTTGAAACATGATATTTTGGTACTTCAAATTGTAAAAATTAGATAATTCTAATTGCATATTTTATATTGTGTCATTTGAATTTAGAAATACTCTCAACTTTTATAATTTCCCTTCCAATGACACAATGCTTGTATAAACACATATGAATAAATTTACATGAGAGATTTTGATAATATCTCTTAAATATGCATCAATCCTTTATCATTACTTATTCAACCAGATCTTAGAAGAGTTAGTGTTGAACTGTGCATAGTTAGAGTTACTGATTCAGCCAGATGTTAGAATAGTTACAGTGTTACATAGTCAAACTGATTTCTTTCAGAGCAAGAATGTGGGATTGCTGTTTTCCTCAGCCTCGTGTCTTGTACGGCTGTGTGAGGAAGGAGCAGCCTTGGCAAGCGCTGTCATGCTGGCTTGCTGCCTTTTTGCTTTCCAGCCACACCCTCCTGCTCCAGCCGCACAGCTTCTGTCTTCCCTGCTCATAAATGAGACAGATATGACAAGTGGAGGGCAAAGCAGATGAGTGAGAGGAAAAAGGATTTACCAGATGTGTGTGGGGAACTCTACTCTCAAATGGAAAGAAATAACAAATGAGATAATAAAACCAGAGGTTATATGGTTTTTTCCTTTTATCATAAGAAGAGAATATTAAACACTTCTTCAAATCTAATTTGCTTTTTGAAAGTTTTAACCTAATTTATTTGCTACTAACTTTTAACATTCAGAATTTAAAGAGGTTTGGGGACCTCCCTCTACATTACTCTCTCTCTCTCTTTCTCTCTCTCTCCCTCCCTCCCTCCTCTGTTTATCTGTCTCTCTCTCTCTCTCCCTCTCTTCTTCCCTTCCTCTCTTCCTCCCTCTCTCCCTCCTCCCCTCTCTTTCAATTAAACTCTCATGGTCTCTGGAAATCTCATTATCTTAGATATTGATACTGAATGATTCTCTTCAGTTAATATAAATAGTGGCCTCAAAATAATCACCACATTTTCTGTTTCAATGACCTTAAGCTTCAAAGTAATATAAAGGTCATCTTCATTTACAAAATGTGGTAGTTTCTTAACAAAATTGTCATCTACAAACTCCTGGGCTAATTGCCATTCTAGATGAATTTAGTGACCCTCTGCCTAGGCAAAATTTAAACTATTACTTGCCAGTAGTAGGTATTTCTAACTTTTAATAACAATTCTGTTTTTAAAAGAACAGTAAAGTGATGAGAATCTTTTTGCTGTTATCTGGTGCGTCTATTAAAAGCATGGAAAGAAAAACAAGTGGCCAATAACTTAATCTAGCTCAATTTAATTTAGCTGCATTTTCCACACGTCCATGGGTGTGGTTATCATACATCTGGCTCTGTTTGACTTTAGTGTAATTCTGGTAAGTCTGTATAGAGGATGTATAGGTTATGGAGGATATTTTTATATAATCCATACTACCAATGGTGAGGTGGAGTTTGAAAAAGATTATCTCCACACCAGTTTGAAATAAGGATAAACACTTAAATAGAGGGTTGAGAGGATGGGTACAGTGCTTACATAGTATGCCTAGGACCCAAGTTGCCTGCCCCCCACTATATCAGTTGGCAGTGATGGCACAGACCTGTAATCCTAGCCCCGTGCAAATAGAGAACCAGAAGTTCAAGGTTGTCTTTCAATACATAGCAAGTTTTAGGTCAACCTGGGCTACTTAAGACCTTGTCTCAAAACAAACAAGCAAGCAAACAACCCTTTAGAAATAACTGAGTGGGGAGATACACAATGAGAAATACTAGCCATGCAGTTAGCACATGTCCTCATGCCTCATGTGTACACATCCTCAAGCCTCATGTGCACACATCCTCATGCCTCATGTGTACACATCCTCATGCCTCACACTTTTTTGTTTGTTTGTTTGTTTTTTCGAGACAGGGTTTCTCTGTGTAGCCTTGGCTGTCCTAGAACTCACTCTGTAGACCAGGCTGGCCTCAAACTCAGAAATCCACCTGCCTCTGTCTCCCAAGTGCTAGGATTAAAGGTGTGCGCCATGGCCCACCTCATGCTTTTTTAAGCGACACAAAGATGACAAATATAGAAAAAAGATAATTAATTTAAATCTTAAAAAAAATAGCATTTTGGGGAGGATAAATGGATATTAGCTCAAAAGCTCCAAATAATCAAGATATAAGTCACAAACCACATGAAACTCAAGAAGAAGGAAGACCAAAGTGTGGGTGCTTCGGTCTTTCTTAGAAGGAGAACAAAATACTCACAGGAGCAAATATGGAGATAAAGTGCTGAGCAGAGACTGTAAGAGAGGCCACCAAGAGACTGTCCCACCTGGGGATTCATCCCATATACAGTTACCTAACTATTGTGGATGCCAAGAAGTTCATGCTGAAAGGAGCCTGATATGGCTGTCTCCTGAGAGGCCCTGGCAGAGCCTTTCAAATACAGAGGTGGATGCTCGCAGCCAACCATTGGACTGATCGCAGGGTCCCCAATAGAGGAGTTAGAGAAAGGACTGAAGGAGGTGAAGGGGTTTGCAACCCCATAGGAAGAACAATAATATCAACCAACCAGACCCCCCAGAACTCCCAGGGACTAAGCCATCAACAAAGGAGTACACATGGCTCCAGCTGCATAGTAGCAGAGGATGGCCTTGTCATGCAACAATGGGAGGAGAGGTCCTTGGTCCTATGAAGGCTTGATAGATGCCCCATTGTAGGGGAATCGAGGGCAGGGAGGTAGGAGTGGGTAGGTGGGTGGAGGAACACCCTCATAGAAGCAGGGGGAGGGAAGATGGGATAGGGGGTTTCTGGGAGGGGGGAAACCGGGAAATGTAAATAAAGAAAATGTCCAATAAAAAAAAGAAAAATCCCAGCATTCTGGGGGGAGGTTTGAGGTGGTTGGTCAGTCGGTTGGTACTTACTGCACAAACAGGAGGATCTTAGTTCAGATTCCTAGCATCAACATAAAAATCTGGGCAGGGCTGCACAGAGGCCTAAACCTAGCAAAGTAGCAACATAGGCCTAATTAGCACTTGTGGGACACCAGCCTACCTCCAGGATCAGTGGGAAACCCTGCCTTGAGGAAATAAGTAAATACTGATGTATAGGGTGCAGATGTCTTCTCTGGACTCTACAAGTGTCTGCAGGTACACCTACCACCAACACGCCACATACACCTACCACCAACACGCCACATACACCTATTACCAACATGCACATACACCTACCACCAACATGCCACATGTGAATATTTCACACACATAAGAGAATTAGTATTTTTTGAATCATAAAAATATGTATATAATAATGCACATTTCCTGTAAAAACATCTCAGTGGTTCTACTGTGAATTGAAACAGGTGACATTTTGAGAATTAAAAGTGCTTTCTTAAAAGCTTAGGCAATTCTAATTACACATTACACATTATCATATTATGTAAACTTAGTAATGTACTTACTCTTCTATGACTTTCTTTTAAATTTTATAATTTTCTTTTAATGGTATGAGAATGACAAATATATATAAACATAGTTATATACACAAACCCTGATAAAGTCACTTTAATATGCATTAACTTTTTACTCTCAGGTAAGAAACTGGACAAATGTTAAGCTATTAAAATACAGACATACACTATGAGGAATCTAAAGTAGATACTGTAGTGACAGGATTTGTGAGGACTGACCCAATAAAAAGGGTTAGAATTCCGCAGCTTTAATCAGCTTACTTGGAAAACAGAAGTAAAACAAAAAGCCAGGTACAGATGTCACAAACTAAAATCTTTTCAACAAAGCCCAGTCAGCCAGTGACATTTCCCTGAGAAGGTGACATGGATGCTGACTTTGTTTTGAATCCTCATCCCCATCCCAAGGATACTTACACAGAACCATGGCATGAGGTTTCATGTTGGTTTAAGAATCAGACATAAAAAGTTCTTATCCTATCTTTGTCCAAGGCCCCTGACATCTCTGAGAATTCATTTCTTTTATATTATGACTGGGACTTCAAATCTTCTTACTGTAATACTTTCTATTCCATTGACTAGAGTCTACCAGGTTCTGTATAAAGTTGATGTTGTCATGAGCCTGGGTTATAGCTTTCCAACTGTCATGGGCTGAATTGTGACCCTCAAAGCCTCAAGTTTATAAAGTTTTAATCCTAGAACCTCAGAATATGACTATATTTAGAGACAGGGTCTTTAAAGAGATAATTACAACACTTAATGATGGACTCAGTGGGGTGTGCTTGCACGTGTGTGTGTGTATGTGTGTGTGTGTGTGACAAGTTAAAGTAATATTGATGGGGTAGCCTTATTCAAATATGACTGCTGGATGTAAACACAAACAGACTGAAACCATGTAGACATGGGTGGAAGATGACAATCAATGAACGAAGGGAAGAGATCTCAGAAGAAGGCATTGCGGATGACACCTTGAGCTCTGACTTGAGGCCTCCAGGACAGAGGAAAAGCATCCTTTGCCCCTACTTCTGCTGTGCTGCTCCCCTTTTATACCCCTCCTCTCACTCTTTCCTTTCCTTTCCTTTCTTTTTCTCTTTTTCCTTTTCTTTTTTAAAATTCTTCTTTATTCATTTTTCTTTCCTTTTTGTTTGTGTTCCCTATTGTGTTGCTGTGTGGCATATATAGAAAACATACTGTGTTGAGAAGACCTCTTCTGGTGCAGAAACACACACAGATACCATTTTCATTTTCCCACAAGTCTCTATATCTTACAGATTTTCTATTGAGAAACTGTTAATCACCATAAATATATATATATACACTATAAATAGAAATAAGATGGTGTGGCTACAAAACATAGTCTTAGTAGAGTACTAAAAGCCTTCGTGACTTAGCAATGAGTATGGCTGATGATGTACCACTTGGAACAGAGGAAATCATCCTCTATCACACTAATACAAAGGCATTATTATTGTCCTTGTTTTTAAAATGGTGGCATTGGGCTGCTCAGGTATGCATGATTTAAGATTATTAACAACAACTGCACATTGAAAATAGTAAAAATTTATCACGTACCAGATGCTATTGTAATGTCTCAAATGACTAATAGCCTTTAGTGTTCATGGTGATCTTATGGATTAGCAAATACCAGGGACTGAATCCAAAGACTGAGTAATATTATGAAGGTTGGCATTTTAACAGGTAGCCTGAGTTCCTGGCCATCATCCTCTTTTGGCTCTGAAAACCTTACCTGACCAGGACTCCTGAAGGATAGGCAGACTTCGGTAAATTCAAGGCTAGCTTGGTCTACATAGGAAGTTCCAGTGCAACCAGGGCTACATCCTGAGACCCTGTCTCAAATTAACAAGCAAACATAATGAAACAACTTAAGCAATAAAACCCAAAGTGCCCCTTACCTTTTGGTGAGTCTAAGTCAAAGGCATCCAGGAGTCTGGGCAACAGTGCTTGTAGCTCCTCGTCTTCCAGGTCATTTCTCTTTCCACTGAAGCAGTCCACCTCTTTCCCTGC
Source organism: Montemys delectorum (assembly GCA_019843815.1). Classification (NCBI taxonomy): domain Eukaryota; kingdom Metazoa; phylum Chordata; class Mammalia; order Rodentia; family Muridae; genus Montemys; species Montemys delectorum. Next base: position 18,998 of record JADRCD010123145.1, read on the forward strand.
TGAAGGTGTTTGAGTAGGGCTGTTCACTTCAGTAGGAGGAATTTGGAGATTGTCCTTCAGTTCCTCCTGGTGAGCAGATGGGGAACTGTGGACTTTGGTCACCATCTTTTGTGGGTGACGTTGTTTCCTGGTGCTTTGCAAAATGTTCTCTGGAGGTTCAGAGTCTGGTAGAGCTCTCCATGAACTTCCTTGACATTTGTGCTTTCTGTCCACCTTGGCAGAGTTAGGAAGAGGTTCCCATTCTGGACCATCCCTAGTGACCCTCTTGATGCGAGAAGAGTCACCTCCTCTCCATAAGCCCTTGTCTGGTAAAGAATGGACAATCTTGGATACTGTGGTTTGAGGAGAAGATGATGGATGGAGTGGCTGCAGCATTGCCTGGGTAAAGAAAACCTTCTTCAGGAAGAAATAACTTACTTTCCCCACAAATGCATTATAGTTCAACATCCCAACTACATTGGTGACATATTTTGTTTTTGTTTGGTTGGTTGGTTTTGTTGTTTTTTTCACTCTTGATATTTCAATAATTTTATTTTATGCTGTTACTTCAGTATAAATTTAAAAGTATGTAAAGCTGGGCCTTGCTTAGATTGTAAAATGTTTTAGGAATAACCCTATGAAACTTGGAAAGATGTCTAATTCTGAGTATATCTGACTCTAAAGGTGTCATAAGGAATTTCTAAAAACATACACTCATGGTGATTGAAAGGTCCAAATTATTACAGAAAAATGATAGGCCTCAGAGGTATGTTATGCGAGACTTCATGAAAAGCTGGAGGCACAAGATTCTAGGGATGTGCTCCACTGTTTTTAAGTTTGGGCCCGGGGTCCTCAGGAACCTAGAGATTCTTGTAGGAGTCTACAGAGTAAAATTATTTCCATATTCATTCTTTGAATTGTATGTCTATTATACTGACATGTATGTGGATGGTTCACAGCCAGCAATAATTAAGTGTAGACAATGCTGCCTCAGCAGGAACCCAGGTAGCACCCAAACACAAAACTCATAGGAGATTATCATATGCTACCAGTTATAAGGTAGACACCTTCAACTGGTGCGCCCAGACCAGCTGACAGATATGTGGGACACATATGATTCCTGGAGCCCAACTGTCTAGCTCTGGTGTTGCTCCCAGGTTTGGAGGAACCTTGAAGGAGCCCAAGAACAATCTTGTGGAAACCTTCAGGGGCACCAAAGCCAACCACTTTGGAACCATGCTTGACCACCCATCCAATTGGATCTGCCAGTCACCCCAGCTGGGTCTGAATGGAACACAAGCTGCAGAATAGGGCACACCTGGGACACAGTGTGGGGTCTGCCTGAGGCATAGCCAGCAGAGTCTGGTATCCTGACCTCCATTGTCTGGATCATGTCTCTCACCACCTTACTGAGAAGTCCTGCTGCCATCAGGATCATCCAGCCAAAACCAAGGAAAATCAGATGCCTAAAGGACAGTGTAAAAACACAAGCAAAAAGACCAGGGTAATCTGGCACCACCAGAGTCCAGCTATCCTGCTCCAAAGAGACCTGGATATCTTAATGAAACTGAAGTACAAGAAGAGGATCTTAAATCCAATCATATAAAGGTGATAGAGGCCTTTAAAGAGGACACGAATGAAAAATCCCTTATGGAAATATTGGAAAATATATTCAAACAGGAAGAGGCATTAAAACAGGAAGTAAATAAATATTAAGGAAATACAACCAAACTGGTGAATGATATAAATTAAACTGTCCAAAATCTGAAAAGGGAAATGGGAGAAATAAACAAAACACAAACTAAGGCAATCCTTGAAATGGAAAACCTAAGAAAGTCAGCAGGAATTACAGATGTAAGCATCACCAACAGAATACAAGAGACAGAAGAGAGAATCTCAGGTGTAGAAGATGTGGTAGAAAAAAAATCAACACATCAGTCAAAGAAAATGCAAAAATCTAGTCATGGTACAAAACATTCAGGAAATTTGGGGCACTATGAAAAGACCAAATCTAATAATAATAATAATAATAATAATAATAATAATAATAATAATAGTAGTAGTAGTAATGATGATGATGATGATGAAGATAATGATAATGATAATAATAATAATAATAGGAGGAGGAGGAGAACAAGAACAAGAAGAACAAGAACAAGAAGGAGAAAGAGGAGAGTGGGAAAGGAAAGGGGTAAAGAGGGGAACAGGAGGAAGGGAGAGGGAGGGGAGAAAAAGGAGGAGGGGTAAGAGAAGAAGAAGAAGAAGAAGAAGAAGAAGAAGAAGAAGAAGAAGAAGAAGAAGAAGAAGAAGAAGAAGAAGAAGAAGA
>JADRCD010123164.1:0-20329 GCA_019843815.1 Montemys delectorum
CCTTCTTTCTTCTTCTTCTCCCCTCTCTCTCTTGCTTCCTCTTTCTTATTCCCTCTTCTCGCTCTTGCTTGCTTCCCCTCTCTTTGCTCTCTCTCTCCCCTCTTTGCTCTCTCTCTCTCCTCTTTGCTCTTTGTTCTCTCTTTCTCCCTCTTCTTCTTTCTCTCTCTCTCTCTCTCTCTCTCTCTCTCTCTCTCTCTCTCTCTCTCTCCTTCCTCTCCTTTCCTTCTCTCCACTCAACTAGCATATTTCCCCTTCCTGCAATAAAATAACTCATTCATACATTGCCTCCTTTTAATTAAGGCGCCGTGCAGCAAACAGGCCAAGCCCCGGGAGGAGAGAGAGAGACCTGGGCCTCACCGCCACAACCCAGGCCCCCCTCCACCACCTCCTTGGAACAGCAATGGGTCACAGAAGAAACGAACAACCAATCCCAGCTCCACCCAGCAAACCTTGCAGAAACCGTTTTCTTCAGAACATAGGTGAGCAGGATCCTGTTAGCAAGCATCACTCAGAGCCAAGGGGCAAGACAGGTAGGTTAGCCAGGGTCACAGCAGCCACGCCTATAGCCATCTGACCACGCCCACGACCAGCACGACCACGCCCACCGCTGGATGGTCACGCCCACAGCCAGGCGGGCCCCTGCCATTGCTGGTTATAAACACTGATGGGATGGGCAGTGTCAAGCTTCTTTGTGCTCACTTTCCGTTTTCTCTATCCTAGGGTTGTATAAGTACATTTTCATTGTTCTGTACCTTAAACCAACATATGGCTGCTGTCCCCAGTTCCTCCAAGCTTTACAGCCAAACAACCTGGCTGGTAATTACATTGAGGCCGTTTCTTCCCACCTCAGTGGCATGAGGGGCACCACGCCTGCTGACCGCAGTGTGTTTACTTATTAACTCAAGCGAGGCTTTCCCACCCTCTGTTCCAGGAGAAGGGAGTCTAACTTAGCACTGCCAAGTATTTGCTAAGAAGCCAGAAGGTAAGCCTGAGCACCCACTCTTGGGCAGGTACTCCTTCTAATTGCTTGGACCCCAATGAGTACAGGGGCCCATGACTGTCCTCAACTCCCTGATGAGACAGGGTGACACTGGAGCACTCTTGACTGTAGCAAGAAATCCATTTTTTTTCCCCTGTAGCTTCCACATTGCAAGAACTGTAAACCTCCATGGCCCAAAGTGCCGCCTAGCCCAGCCCATTGTGAAAACTAGCCCTGCCCAGAGTCTGAGCCTCCATGTTCTACAGTGGTAGCCACACACAGGACTACACACAATGCAACACCCTGGCAAGAATTAAGTGGGTCCCAGAGGCTGTGAAGAAATGCTGCTTTCTAGCTGGCTCTCCCAGGCTCTCTCTCAGCTTGTGTTTTATATAGCACAAGATACCTGCTTAGTGTGGTACTGCCCATAATGGTCTGGGCCCTCCCGCATCAATCATGAGTTGTGAAAATGCCCACAGATTACCTACAAGCCCATCTGCTGAGAACATTTTTTCTCAGCTAAGGTTCTCTCTCTCTTCCCCCACTGACTCTAGTTTGTTGGCAAAAAGCTAACCAGCACAAGCCTTGATTCACTGGGCCCTGCGCATCATCTAGACCTGACATGATGGAGCGCAGAGGAATTTCTTGGGGTCACAGGAGGGGTTTGAATCAGCCAGGGCCGAACAGGGTCTGGGAGCACCACCTAGGGCTTCTTGCCCAAAAAGGATGTGCATAATGTTCCTTGTTACAGACGACAGACAGACAGAGTCACATAGACACACACACACACAGCCAAACACACACACAAGACAGTCACCTGTGTGCTTCAATATACAAGTTGAATAATTACTGTAGAAATTATTGCACTTAAGCACAGAATGGACTTCTAGGGTTACTGCTGCTTCAGGGGCAGCCTGCCACCTGCACTGGGAACTGTGTCCTGTCCCTCCTGCCACAGGCCTTAATTCCTTACGGTCACAGACCAGCTCCTAGAGGGTCAGGAGGTCCTGCAACAAGTTGTCCATTGTCATTTGGTTGGTAAATGACATGCCAGGATCTGGACCCTGTGAACCACTTACCATACTCACTGCCTCTAGCAAACAAAGAATTTTTATATTCCCTCTTCCCCATAAATTCATCAGCATTGCAGTCAAGACACACACTGGCTCACCAGCACTGCAGTCAGGACATACAGTGGCTCACCAGCACTGCAATCAGGACACACACTTGCTCACCAGCACTGCAGTCAGGACACACACTCATTCACTGGCACTGTAGGAGGCCCAGCAGGTACCCTTGGCAGCTTCCCAGACTAAGCACCAGAGATATTTCAGATTGGCTAATCCCTTCACGCATGCATCATGGGATGCTGAGCTGTGTCCTATGCCTCCACACACCTAGTGCCAGTCATACACTCTGGCACAATGACACAATGACAGCAAAAAGTCTCTAGCCACTGTCAAGTATCTCTTGGCAACAAAATCACCCCCATTTAAAAATCACCACAGAAAGAAATGGAAGCAGCCTGGGTGCTCATCAACAGAGGAACAGATGATGAAAGAAATGGATAATATCCACAACAGAAATTTAGTCAGCCATAAATAAAAAGAAATTATGAAAACTTTCAGGAATGGCTGGGCCTGGAAATTACATTAAATGATATTTGCTGTACATTCTCTTTCATACATGGATCTAGCTTCTAAGTTTTGAACTTGTTTATGTGAGACTGAGTGCAGACAGAGGCCATAAAATAAAAAGGAAACGATGAGAGAGGAAAAGCTTTAAGGAAGTGGGAGAGGTGGAGGACAGCCGATTAGTTATGGTGTGAAAATGGAAAGAGGATGCACACCATGTGTGTTCTTTTGTGATTGGGTTACCTCACTCAGGATGATACTCTCCAGAAGTCCGGAATACAGGAAGAACAACCCACAAACCACAAGAAACTAAAGAAGAAGGAAGACCAAAAGGTGGACATTTCATTCCTTCTTAAAAGGGGGAACCAAATACCCACGGAAGGAGTGGCAGAGATTAACTATGGAGCAGAGACTGAAGGAAGGACAAGCCAGCCTAAATATAGCTATCTCCTGAGAGGCTCTGACAATACCTGACTAATACAGATGTAGAGGCTCACAGCCATCCATTGAACTGAGTACACGGTCCCCAATGAAGGAGTTAGAGAAAGGATCTATGGAGCTGAAGGGTTTGCAGCCCCTTAGGACGAACAACAATATGAACTAACTAATACCCACAGAGCTCCCAGGGACCCAATCACCAACCAAGAACTATACATGGTGGGACTCAATGTTTTGGCAGCATGTGTATAGTAGAGGATTGCAAATTTGATCATCAATAGGTGGAGAGGACCTCGGCCTTGTGAAGGTTTTGTGCCCCAGTGTAGGGGAATGCCAGGGCCAATAAGTGGGAGAGGGTGGGGTGGCAGGCATGGGGAGGGGGAGGCAACAGAGGTTTGTTCTTGTGTTTATTTGTTTGTTTTTTGGAGGGGAAACTGGGAAAGGTGAAATTTACATGTAAATAAAGAAAATATCTAATAAAAAAAAAGAGCAAAAAAAAAAAAAAATAGAGAGAGGATTGCTGGGGCAGGAAAGGTACAACAAGCACTTGAAGCCAGCAGTGGGCAGGGAAGAAGGACCAAGCAACAAACACACACAGTAGGTCTGAACCAACTAACACACAAACAGTAGGTATCAACATGCCATAAGGGGACCTGTCACTTTGTATGCTAATTTAAAATAAATTTAAAATTTAAGAACAATACCAGAATGCTAAAGATACCTACCCTTCCCCCCAAATATGTATTTTAATTTCCTATAAGGTGTCAAGAAAATAAATGAAAGCTTTTCCTTTTCATTTTCTCTGAGTTTCCCCTTCCCTGACAGATGCCCTGCAATGGGTGGTCAACACTTGAGTTAAAACACCTACAGGACCAGCTGTCACTACAGCAGGCTGGACACCTCAGAGGTGGAAGGGACGCAGGGACAGTGAGGATGTTATGACCACTGACACCTTCACCCCTACCCCTCAGCTACAAACGTATCAGGCCTCAGGCCCTCCTCCTAGCAGTCCCAGGAAGATGAAGCAGGTCTCCAAGTTCACTTACCAACCCTGTTTCAAAACAAAAGTTACAATCTCATTAGGAAGTGAGTCCTTGGGCTTAGCTGCACCTGGCCGTTATTTACACAAAGAAACAAGAAGCAAACCTGTGTGTATTAACTCTGTAGCACCTGCCTGCTTACAGTCTCTTTCTCAGGTCTGCCTGTCTTCACCCCAAGCATAGGCCAAAAAAAAAAAAAAAAAAAAAAAAAAAAAAAAAAAAAAAAAAAAAAAATCAACCAGCAATTAAGAAAATACCCCACAGGCAAATTTAATGTGGGCAGTTCTTCAGCTGAGGGCCCCTCTTCCCAGGTGACCCCAGGTTGTGTCAGGTTGCCAAAAGCTGACCATCAGAGTCTAAACCTCCTAATACTGTGACCCTTTACTACAGTTTCCTCATGCTGTGGTGATACACCCCCTCCCCCAATCATAAAGTTACTTTTGTTGCTACTTCATAAGGGCAGTTTTGCCACTGTTATAAATCGTAAATATTTTTGGAGATAGAGGTTTGCCAAAAGGATCACAACCCCTAGGGTGAGAACCACTGGTCTAAACCAAATCTCTTTTTCTACCAGGCAAGCTCATCGGGCACGACCCTCCTTCTCTTCCTATGTACACTGTGGGGAATGCTGGGGATCTTTCATATAAACAGTCTGCTGGCCACTGGCATCTTTTCGGGGACAGTATGACACAGAGATCACAGGTGACAGGAGTCATCTCCTCACATGAGCACCCAGGCATATAACACTCCGAGAGTATCTACCACTAGAAACTTCACTGTGGGTTCAGGGTCTGGTCTAAGAAAGGGTTGGACCTACCATAGTCAGAAGGGGCTAGTCTAAGTAAAGGTTGGACCTACTATAGTCAGAAGGGGCTGGTTTAAGTAAAGGTTGGACCTACCATAGTCAGAAGAGGTTGGTCTAAGTAAGGGTTGGACCTACCATAGTCAGAAGGGGCTGCGGCCATACCAAGTTCACATTCTTCCTCAGAGGGGCACATCTCTTTTCTAGCATGTCTCAGATGTGAAGAAGAAAAGGCAGGGAGCTGGAGAGATGGCTCAGCGGTTAAGAGCACCAACTGTTGTTCTTCCAGAGGTCCTGAGTTCAATTCCCAGCAACCACATGGTGGCTCACAACCATCCGGAATGGGATCTGATGCCTTCTTCTGGTGTGCTTGAAGACAGTGACAGTGTACTCATATAAATAAAATAAATAATTCAAAAAAAAAAGAAGAAGAAGAAGAAGAAAAGGCAGGCAGGGGTGGGCAGAGCCCCAGCTCCTGAGCCCGCCAGTGACATTTCAAGGAGACACAGGCTCCATCCAGGAGGAGGATTTAGCACTGGGGACCACTCTAGAATGCTCTGGTATGGAGTTCTTTCATACTTTCAATAAGACGACACCTGGGGATGCTGCGGGAAGCTCTAGATCTGCTTCAGCACAGCATGGGCCTGAGCGGGCCAATCTACCGTGGGGTCTCCCAGGCAGGAGGATAAATTAGTTACTAATCTCAAGGCGGGACATTTCAGCGAGGCAGCCAAGTCATGAGAGCACTAGGCAGAACAACCATGCCATGCTCGCTGCCATAGCAACCTGAGGCAGAGGAGACAGAGCCTCTCCTAGTGCTTAATGCCCCATGGTGAGTGCCAAGAAGAGAGAGGCTCTGGCATCTGCTAACAGCTACACAGCTCTCTGAGACAAATGACGGGAGCTTCCACTCTCTGGATCTCAGCAGCCTTAATCCTTGCCTGTTCAAAAATGAGCTTCAGTAAATAGCTGGGCTTCCCAGACCTGCGCTGGTTTGTGAGGAAAGGGAAGCAGTAGGCAGGGGGACTTTCATGACAGCGGTTACCCACAGAGGAGCACACACCTAGGACCAATGCAGCAGAAAGCCTCCTGGCCAGAGCCCATGCTAGAACTTATATTTGTTGGCAGTTGCTAGGAACTACAGGGTGCTAGCTTGCTTTCTGTTGCTGTGATAAACACTGAGCAAAAGCAACCCAGGGAAGAGAGAGTAACTTTGGCTTATAGAAGACAGTTTATCATCAAGGGAAACCAAGTGAGGGATGCAAGCAGAGACCTCTGAGGACAACTACTTACTGGTATGCTCCAGGCTCAAGCTCAGCTACCTGTTGGTTGGTTGGTTGGTTGGTTGGTTGGTTGGTTGGTTGGTTTAGTTTTTTCCCTCAAGACAGGGTCTCACTAGCCCTGGCTCTCTAGTAGACCTTAGTAGCTCAACTCACTATGTAGACCAGGGTGGCCTTGAACTTACAGAGATCTACCTGCCTCTGCTTCCCAAGTGCTGAGATAAAAGACATGTACCACTTTGCCCAGCCAGCTACTCTTATTATACAGCCCAGGACCACCTGCTCAGAGACTACTGCCTGCAGTGGGCTGTACCCTCCATATCAATCAGCAATAAAAAAAAAAAAATGCCCTACAGACCAATCTGAAGAAGGTAATTGCTCCATGGAGATTCCCCCTTGCTAGGCATATCTAGGCCTGCATCAAGATAATCAAAGGGGTCAAGATGATAATGACAAGGGACCAGTCCCTACAGATGACCCTGACTCACTAGAATACTTAGCATCTACTAGAATTGGACAGAAATCTCCCAGTGGAAGGCAACAGTATCCCAGCCCCATGTGATCTCCACAATTATAAAAATACAAGAATATAGAGAAAATAACGGGAGAGCTGGGGATATGGCTCCGTCCGTTAAATGCTTGCCATGCAATCATGAGAACTTGAGTTCAAATCCCTAAACCCATATTTAAAAAGCCTGGTGTGCTGCCAAGTGGTGGGATGCCTTTCATCCCAGCACTCAGGAGGCAGAGGCAGGCAAATCTCTTGAGTTTGAGGCCAGTCTGGTCTACAGAGTGAGTTCTAGGACAGCCAGGCCTACACAGAGAAACCCTGTCTTGAAAACAACCCCCCCCCAAAAAAAAAAAACACTCAGAAACTAGAGATGTTGGATCCCCTGGAGCAAGAGTTACAGGCAGTTGTGAGCCACCTGACCTACAGGCTAAGAAACAAACTTGGATCCTCTTCAAGAGTGGTGAAACCTGAGTTCTCTTTAAGAGTGGTGCAGGCTCTTAAGCAATGTGCCATCTCTGGAAACCAGGACTCATTTTAGATATTAGCCAAGTATCCTGTGACCCCGCTCATACACTTATTATTTGCATTGGACACTTGCTTACTCTTTGAGACTATCTTTGTACATAGCTGAGGCAGACACACATAGAAATCATGGACTCTGCTTGGTTTGGCTTATTCACACAGGGCTCTTCTGGGCATTCGTCAGCCAGCGACCCTCACCTACATGCACTATGCAAGCCCAATACACTCCACTCTGAACAATGGAGTAAGTTCTTTTCCCCTTAAAGACCATTCAATTTGGATTCTCTTCTATCTTACTCAACTTTCCTCTGGAATGAGATTTGGAAGGCTGGTCTAGCCTAAACTGGTTTTGGGGTGAGGCACAACCAGGCAAACTGTGTCCCAAAGTGAACTTTTAGAGAGATTCTCTTATATACTATCTCATGGTTATGCATGACTAGGTGTGCATATACTTAAACTCAGATCCGTTGTGGGTAGGGACGTGAGCAACTCACTTTGTCAATCAAATAGATAACCACCCAAACTATGTTCCTAGAAACCAAACTCCGCATAAGAAGATGTCCCAGGCAGTAACCCAGTAAGCCCTGGAATGCCCTTAACCACGCAGCCTGTTAATCTTAACAATGGATTTCTGACCCGTACCTTTGCTTTTCTTGCATTGGGTGTAATTTCTCTGATAGAGAAATTACAGCACCTGAGAAGCTCGGTGTGTTTGTTATATAGAGTGGAACAGGGAGAAGGGGCAGACAAATGGATGAAGAAGCAGGAGTTATGTTATACAATTGGAGGAAGGTTTACCTAATCTCTGTCGGAGGAGTCTCTGTAGGGCAGCAGTCTTCAGACCAGAATCATCAAGGCAGAGACAAAGTGGTGATGGATACAAAGTGATGGTGGATACAAAGGGGTGGTGGATACATTTGACATACCCTGTCAACATCTACACACAGACCAGAGCAAGGCTTTGCCATCCCTCTCAGCCTCCGCCTCTGGAATAGAAGGAAGCCTTTGCCATTTTTTCCCATGGGTCTGAAGCTATGCAGGCCTTCACAGGATGGTGTGTGTGTCAACCACACACATACGCTCAGGACTTTGTTCACTCAGGACTTCCTAGAAATCTCAAAACATTGCACTCCATATGTGCCTTTATTTTATTCCGAGTCAGACAAAAAGCCGGAAATGCTCAGCCCACCCCCAACCACTGGTAACACATTATATCATCTGTGAATAAGAGTAGCATCCATTGACTGTGGCGCAAGCCTTATATCCCAGCACTCAGGAGGCAGGAGCAGGTGGGTCTCCTGAGTTCAAGACCAGCCTGGTCTACAGAGCAAGTTCCAGGACAGCCAGAGCTACATGGGTGGGGGAAAAAATGGTATTCTTCTTTCCAAAATTTACATCAATTTTTTTTCTTGTCTTACTTTATTGGCTGAAACTTCCAATCCAACCACAGTGATCCTGAGTTTCAGTAAAAAGCCGGGCCAATAGTAAGAGTTAAAGGAATATTGACTGAGGAAGCAGCTTAATTTTTCCTGAGGTATCAGACATGGTCTTACTCATCACTGACAACTACTGTTAACAGAGTCTCTGGGCAGGAGCTAGCTCTTGTCCTGTGTGACGGCACATGCCTGTGATCCCAGTTCTAGGAGGGCTATGGCAGAAGGGTCTTGAGTTCCGATGTAGCAACAAAAATAATTGTATGGTTGGGGGTTACGACAACATGAGGAACTGTATTAAAGGGTCACAGCATTAGGAAGGGTGAGAAGCGCTGCTTTAAGAAGCCACTGGACGTAGGGCCCAGCCTCTTTCTTCTGGGATGATCTCCCCTCCAGAACCCCAGCTTAAACCCATCTTCAAAGATCTCTTTTCCAAAAAAGTCTCATGCATGGTCTGGGCTTGTCTTGGGCTGGTCACTCACTCTTCCGGCCGCTACCCACTAAATTGGATTCATAAATCCAATGCTGTTCTCCCAGAAGTCTCCAGGGGATTTTCTGAATGCAACTTTACAAGTACTTATCAGAAAGGAGCCAGAGGACTAGCCAGAGAAAAACAGAGCAGGGCACAGGGAGCCCAGGGATTGCACTCCAGTGCTCCTGGAATCTACCGGAATGTGAACAGCAGCAAAGGCATCGTGGCACGGTGGGGTGGCAGGAAACACCTTGGTGAGATGTCTTCAATGCCTGTGGAATGCAGTCTGTGATAAAGGTGGCATTTTAGGAAGAGGTGGGGGGTGGAGGCTTCCCCCAAGAACTTACAGAACCTGGATTGTCACTCCCCATCAGCCCTCTTAAGTTAACTCCATAAGGGAAGGAGTCGGCATGGTGCCAAGAGACCTTAAGAACAACATAGGGGCGCTGGAGAGGGTGACAACCTCTCTCAGTGGTTCAGTGGTTAACCCCAAACCCAAGCAGCCAAAGAAAAGCAAGGTTGGAATCAGCTAACCTCAGAGTATGAAATAGGGCTGAAAAGCAGCCCCACGTGAGGCAAGCAGAGACACGTGGGGGAAGTGCCGTTCAGCCACGGACAAGGTAGGAGCAAGCTGGAGAGGGTATATGGATACGCTTAACTGACCACAAGGAGAATGGCAGAATGGCAGTTAGCGAAGCGTTTCCATTAGACAATTAGGTGAGTTGATTCAAATCTAAACCCGATGGGCCCACAAAGCAGCAAGCGAACCTCTCTACCCATGCATGCTCAAAAATACTGTGGTGGAGGTGAACAGAAGCCTTCCTCTCAAAGAAAGTTACTTTGTTATAATACAAAGAAACACCTGCAGGAGAAAGAACTCAGCCCAAACCTCCATCGACCTCCACCATGAGCCAGGTAGCCCATGGTGACCTCAGCTGTGCTAGGTCAAGACAGCTCCCATCTCCACCCTCTTCCCCATTCCCAGTGCCAGGTCATTCCCAGCATCCTTTGACTCTCAGACTGCAAGCATCAGGTGCCAAAGGGCTTGCCAGCTGCTGGCTCAGCCAGCTCTCTCTGGATCCTTCAGACATCCAGAGCTTAAAACCTCTCTACTGCCTAAAAAATAAAAAATAAAAAAAATCAACATCCCTCCTAAAAACAAACAAACAAACAAACAAACAAAAGCCACTCCCTCAAACCATGCCTCCTTTCCTCCTCCAAACCCATCAGCCTCAGGGGTGATTATGGTCACCCTGTGGATTCCCCACTCCCACCCCCGTCCCTGCACAACTATCTCCTCCAACTCAGAGTCACAGCACAGTGACCTCTCCTCATAGCCCACACAAGGCCTCCCCAACCCCAGTGGTCTCTTAAAAGCTGGGCTCCCAGGCCAGGGACCCAGCAAAGCCTGGTGTAGATGCAGTAGATGACCTTTCACACGGAGCTGCTGACGGCCCCCTGCCCCCAAGCCCCAGATTCCATTAACAGCAGTGGCGGTAACCATGGAAACAGGCAGCCGGTGCGGGCGATAAATGGTTGATGGGTAACCACGGGGACAATGACAGAGCTTCTGTGCTTATTCAGAGGACCAGAGTCCTGAATGGGAGCCAGCACAAAGGCCAGTGGCAAAATGACAGGGGCTTCGGGAGCTTCTAAAGGGGGCGTAAATGACACCCATAACTTGTCACAAAGGAACACAGGCCAGTGCTGGCCCACACCTGTGTTTTTTGATCTTCTAGAGAATTTACAACAATGTCTCAGCAGGCCTCTGTCAGAGGCCATTTTTCTGCAAGTGTACTTTATAGCAGCTATCTGGTCTCCCCGTCAGCAGTTCACAAGGAAAGTCACCATGGCTCCGCAGACCCGTCTCTCTACAAGTAGAAATCAGCCTGGAGGCCAGCACTGGCCCTTGACTAACCCGTACCTACTGCACACACAACCTCACATTCTACATATAGATGGTCCTGGATTGTGAGCACCAAATGATGCTGGCCAGCAGGCACTGGAAATGGGCCAGTTTGTCTCCATGACACATAGCTACAGTCACATTGTTTAAGATCCTCCAATGGTAACACGAAACTATTAGTTTCCATTATGTACATACATGCATTTATTTATTTATCTATTTATTTACTTACTTGTTTATCTATTTACATACTTTTTATTTATCTCTTTACTTACATGTTTATTTAATTTATCTATTTACTTAGTGTGTGTGGTGTGTGCCTGTGTCTGTGCTACTGCATATATGTGGAGGTCAGAAGAGAACTTGTGGGAGTCAGTTCTCTCTCTCCACCGGGTCCCAGGGATCAAACTAAGGCTAGTGCCCTTACCAGCTGATAAAATCCTGGCCTATTAGCTTTTTGATTGATTGGTTTGTTTGTTTGTTTGTTTGTTTAGAAGGGGTCTAATATAGTTCTGGCTGGCCTAGAACTCACTATGTAGACCAGGCTGGCTCAGAACTCAGATCCACCTGCTTCTGCCTCTTGAGTGCTGGAATTAAAGGTGTGTACTACCATACCTGACAAATGTTAGTTTAGAGTTGTTCTTTTTAATTGTCTTTTATTTTACATAGATGCGTGGTTTTGCCAGCATATCTATCTGTGCTACCAGGTGGGTTCTTGGAATGGAACCTAGGTTCTCTGCAAGAACAGCCACTATTCTTAGTTACTGAGCCATCTCTCTGGCCCCAAGCATTAGTTTTTAAATCATATCACCTCTTTGACATTTGAGCATCCCAGGGGAGAAATCATCATCGGCATCTTCCCCAACAGGAACTCCTTGGAAAAACTTTAGATGCCCTGAGCCATTCCTAGTCCTAAGCTTTGTGGGCTTGAGGAGCCCTGGGTGATCTGGGAGATTCCTAACTCCTTTATTCTGAAGGAGTGCAGGAAGATTACTACACTCCTATCAACTACTCAAAAACAAACAAACAAACAAACAAACCCCAGAACATTCTACCAGTAAATCAGAGCGATGGAGTTGCTTGTCAAGACAGTGACCTAAGCTACTACTCTGTTTTGCAAACACTTGTGGAATAGTCGCCACTATCCCGTTATCAACCTGAGGGTCCCAGGTGAACGACAGACCCCGTCACAGCTTCATGATCCCTGGTCTCTCTGACTTTTGCTCCATTAACTTTAAGTCACAAACAAGTGTCACTTTTTAGAATGCACACTCCCAAAGAGGTATTATAGGTTGTTGGACATTCCTAATCCAAACATACAACGTCCAGAATGTTCCAAAACCCAAGCATTTGAATGTAGTGTTGCTATTCCCTAAGTTTCAGATTTTGAAGCAGTTTGGATTTTGGATGCTGAGAGATCAGAGATGTTCAACCAGTGACTACACAACTACTCCTGAGTCTGGAATATTCTGAAATCAGAAGCACTTTAGATAAGGGATCTCAGCTTTACTGGGGATAAGTGGCTGCACCTGAGGAGTGGGTCCCCTCCTGGGTACTTGAGTCCTATTGTACTCTGTTAGCATCTCGAAGACTATCCCTGGAAGACTCACTTCCTTATCTGCCTTCAGTTCTGTCCCATCAGCTCGGGGCCTTTGTCACTAAGCAGTAAGGAGGGACTCTTTCCTGGTGGCTGTGGGTCGAGGGTCTCACCATAGCAATACCACGAGGAGGAAATGGGATCTGAGAGCTGGCAGGCTATAAGCCTGCCTCCCTGGGAACAGCCGGCACTCAGGAATCCAACCTGTCAGGGGTATCAAGTTACCACTGCTACACTTTCACTGTCTGTGCAGCCAGGCCCCGACTGAGAGAGCTGGTGCAGGAGACTCCGCCTTGCTTCCTGCTTTCCCTTTCTTGGCAGAAGCCATGCAGTTTGCAGGACAGGAGGCACGACTGAGTGTGCTTGTGTTTTTCTTTCACTTTACTTAGATTTGTTATTTTAATTTTTATGTGCAAGAGGAGTTAGATGCTCAGGAGTGCAGCAGGTGCCTGTGGAGATGTGGGATCTCCTAGAGCTGGAGTTTCAGGCAGGTGTGAGCCTGTGGCCTAGGGAACTGGGAAGCAAACTCTGGCTCCAAACAACCGAGCCATCTCTCCATCCCCCGCTTCTGCTTCCTAAGGAAGGTCAGTGTGGGCTAAAGATGAGTCCAAGTCTCCTCTACCTTCCATCCCTCGTGGGCTTGTCCCCAAGACCACTGCAGGCTCCTGAAGGAAGCAATCATATGAACCCCAGCCCTAGGAATCATGAGAACCCACAAGAAGCCAGTGGCCAGAGGTTGAGCCTGATGCTTAAAATAAGAAAACAGGAGCTGGAGGTGGCTTAGTGGTTAAGAGCATGGGCTGCTTTTCCAGAGGACCCAGGTTCTGATCCCAGCACCCATACAATGGTTCGCAACCAGCTGTAAGTCCAGTTTCAGAGGATCAAACTCCTTCTTTTGACCTCTGTGGGTACCAGGCACACACATATGTACATGTAGGCAACACGCATACACATAAAAATAAGTAAATCTCTCCTGGCAGAGGTGGCGCATGTCTTTAATCCCAGCACTTGGGAGGCAGAGAGAGGCAGGCAGATTTCTGAGTTGAAGGCTAGCCTGGTCTACAGAGTGAGTTTCAGGACAGCCAAGGCTACACAGAGAAACCCTGTCTTGAAAAACAACAACAACAACAAAGTAAATCTAAAGAAAAGTTAGCATCCAGCTTAGTCACAAGCACTTCATCCTCAAATGGCTCTACAGGAGTACACTATTGTCCCTGCTGTAGGAACAGAAATTCAGGGATAAAGAAGACACCACGAGAACATGGTCCACAGAATCCACTAAGCAGGGCTCATAGGGGCTCACAGAGACTGAAGCGGCAATCAGGGAGCCTGCGTGGGTCTGTGCCATGTCCTCTCCATATATGCAATTGCTGTTTAACTTGGGATTTTTTGTGGGACTCATAAAAACAAGAGTGAGGGTGTTGGACTCTTTTACCTGTTCTTGGGACCCTTTTCCTCCTGCTGGTTGCCCCATCTAGCCTAGCCTTGTTGCATCTTGTTATGCCATGTTCTACTGCGATCTCTGGGAGGCCTGCTCTTTTCTGAAGGAAAACAGAGGAGGAGTGGATCTGAGAGAAAAGGGAGGTGGGGAGAGGGACTGGAGGAGTGGAGGGAGGAGTGATGTGATTGGGATGTACTGTATGAAAGAACAAATAAAAAGAAAAATTAAAAATTAAAAAAAGATGAACCTTACATTTTAAGCTTTTGAGAATAGGGAACAAAAAATTTCCCTTTGAAGCATTGCATTATTATATTTAGCTATATATGTCATGGTTCCCTAAGACACTTAAAAAAAAACTTTATGATGTGATCTTACAATAGTAAATGAAAATTTAAATGTGGTTTAAAAAAAAAAAGAGGAATTGTTCAAGTTATTCAAGTTGCCGGCAAAGTGAGGTAGAGACAGAAAAGACAAACTTCTCATCTTATATGAGCATGGCAAAGGTACTACTGTCTACTTACAGGAAAACTCTGTGGTTACCAAAAAAAAAAAAAAAATTGCAATGAGTACACACTAGACCTTACACAGAGAAATGTAAACTAATAAAAGATAAGTGTCTGGCTGGAAAGACAGACAGGCAATTTACAGCAGAGTAAAAGGGTGAGAGCCAATAAAAGCTGTTTACTGTCCCTCAAGAGAGATGTAAATCACACAGGGAGGATGCTTACCCCAGGGGGCTGAAAGAGCCAGGGAAGCTTCTCTCCCCCCCACGCCCCAGCCATGGAGATCTGGAGAGTTCTGCCCACCCCAGGCTCTCAACATATCACTCGAATCTTCCCAAGGCCATTCGACCCACAGGTGCAGAACCTCACCTGTCACCTCCCTTCTGGGAATCTGTTACACATGTGCCCACACCACACGTATGTTCACTAAACACCATGTGAAAATGACCACACAGGAGGAGGTACTGGTTAAGGACAGCATCACACCCGTGTGAGGGGAAACAGAGCTGTGATACACAGCCAGACTGTGTTAGAGTGCTAAGGCAAAAAGTCCACATCACACTCGTTAACGTGTGTGCGTGTGTGTGTGTGTGTGTGTGTGTGTGTGTGTGTTTGAGCGAGTCAGCATGCACACCCACATGCAAATGCACACATGCATGCCACAGCCTGTAGATCAGAGGACAACTCACAGGAGTTGGCTTGCCCATTCCATCATGTGAGTCCCGGGATCAGACTTACATGATCAGTCCGAATGATGCTGTGGAAACTTCAGGGATGCCCAGAAATGCTGTTTTCTGCTGTGTATGTATACCTGTCTGGGTGTCTACGAGGTGGCTTTGGTTTTTGAATTAACAAGATCTTTGTGGATTTCTAAATATAAACCACTGTTCTACTCATCTTCACCCTCCCCAAGAAAGCATCACTGATAACTGCTGGGTTCTGGGTGGCTCTGACAGACATCATGGGCTTGGCCCATGAACAGCAGCACTGAGACCCCTCCCTTCTCCTCCCTGTCTATGTTCCCTCCATTTTTCAGAGCTACTCCCTCAATCTCATCCTTGGACCTTGGAAGCACAACGGATACCACCTAGTGTCCCACCTACCAAGCCCCCAGGTCTCTCCTTCAGTGCTTCCTCCTAGCACCTCCAGGCATCTGTCCATTTGCTGCAAATACCATCTCTGAAGAAGGACACTTCTAGAACATCCCACATCTAACTTCTGAAACAGTTTCAGGGCTCTGTTCCCCCTGGAGAAACTCAGTAGCTGAGACAAGCAGAAATGGATTGCTGAAGGTCTCTGGGGAAGGTTAACTGTCTGGCAGAAAAGAGGCTGCAGGATCAGCACCAATGTACCTGGAAGCAATTTTTCCAATCTCATCATAGGAACAAAGTGGTGGCGCACACCTTTAATCCCAGCACTTGGGAGGCAGAGGCAGGCGGATTTCTGGGCTCGAGGCTAGCCTGGTCTACAGAGTGAGTTCCAGGACAGCCTGGGCAATACAGAGAAATCCTGTCTCGAAAAAACAAAAACAAAAAAAAACCAAAACAACAACAACAAAAAAGGAACAAAGGTGGGAGGTGGGAAAGGCTGTGGCTAAGAGTTCAAAGGGAGCCGCAGGGGACACTGGGAAAGGGAGCTGCAGAGGATACTGGGAAAGAGTTCCAGACAAGCTTCCTTCATTGTCTGCTAAAGTTCATGGATACAGGTGGCCACTATGCTACCCAGAAGGCCACAGTCACCAGTTCTGTCTGTGTGCAAAATATGTCTTCGGGAAGAGAAGGAAAAGCCCTACCACCAGAGCCCCACCCAAGCCCTGAGTGGCAGTGGGTTCTGGCTGCTACCAGGGCCTCTCCCTGGCTGCTGGGATGGACCCTGGTGTCCTTCCACACCTCATCTAAAATCACACATGGGATCCACCAGCCGCAAAGAGAAGCCAAATGAGTCCCCACAGTTGTCCCAGGCCTTCTAGAGGCCTATGAAGTGGCAGCCTGGTATGGGCACATGCAGGGTCTATGACTAGGTTCCAGCCTGGGGGCAGGAGGCTCAGTTGTGTGAATTTAAAAATGTCTGTCTGGAAATGACTCTGTCCAGCAGTTTGTATGCAGCAGCACATCCCCACAGAAACATGGCCACACACCCCCCATCCCCACCCCACCCCCCACAGGTGGTACAGGTCTTTGATAAGCTGACGCATTCATTTATCTGGAGATGGCACCAGACAAGATCAGTAAAAGGCAGGCTGCTAGCCGTGTGAGATCTAGCAGCTTTCCTCATCCCAGCCAGAGACTAACGTGAATGGTGGCCTTTGCAGTTTTAGGGGCCTCAAGAATAGAAGGGGTGCTCTCTACCAGGTCTAGAGGTTCTATAGATCTGGCTGGGGCAGACAGACTCCTTTGGCAGCTCCCTGCCCTGTGTATAAGATACAAATGGCCTCTAGCTTACTGCATACCCACTGCCCCAATTCTGGCCGAGCAACAGCAGCTCAAAGCCTGGAAAAGTATATCTCAAAGTATAGGGGAAGGCCTGGGTAGACAAAGATTCCCAACTGTCCTCCCTAGTTAAGTTCCAGATGGGAGCCCAAGCTGGCCACGGGTAGGAGTACAGACCTGCAGTAGGGGCTCCAATTGACCCTGTATGGCCACAGCACCTACAAAGTGGCCCTTATCACATCCACATTCCTCTGTGGATGAAGATGTGATGGACATTTCAAAGTACACAGCCAGGCGGAGCTGGACCAAGCCAGCCTCCCTCTTCCCAGGAGCCACAAGTCATAACACAGTCTGGTAGCACCAACTGTGGCTGGTCACCTGTTCCAGACCTTCAGTGGTCTAAGGATCCCCTGGAGGTGCCAGGGACTATACCAGGCATGAAAGCACGAGAGCAGGTACCATTCTGTGGTGATCATCTCAATGAGAGGTGGGGAGGAAGCGGGCCTTTGGGAACACATGGAGATATTTTGAGTTATTGTGGCCAAAGAGCAGGTGCTACCTACTATACAAAGGTCAAGGTAGGGGCACCGTTCAGCCTTCTGCATTGCCCATGACACTTGCCCCAGAGACCAAGCTAGCCTCAGTAGTACTGAGGAAGACATCTGCTATAGGATCAGACAAGAATGGAGAGGGAGGTGAAGAGATCCTCCGAGCACTGCCCTCAGGGAGCTGGGAAGAGAGGTCTGACCAGAGTGTGCTGTATGGATGGCATGTCCCACAAGACAGAGATTAGTTCAGTCATTTACTGAACACCTCGTGACTCATTTAGGAAGGGACCAAGGATGCTCCTCCCTTTAGCCTAATGCTCACTCAGGTACACAGGTTGCAAGTGCTCGCACCTCCCAGAGCAAAACTACGTTCCCATCTGGCAACCGGTGCTCTAATGGCCTGGCAAAGGCTAGGGAGGAGAGAGCATATGGTAAGAAGGCCTATGCCTTTCCATGGAAGGTAGGGACAGAAGATGACAAGTACAGAAGGCTGGATCTGTCCCCTGGCCTGGGATGAGGACCTGCAGGTAGCACCCTAGAGTCTATCACAAACACTAAAGTCTTCCTATGTGAGGTCATGATTTGTTGAAGACCAGGGCTCCAAAAGATTTGAACATTCCAAAATACCCACCAGGCTCGTTCCTGAAGGGCAGAACACCCCTTTCTCAGGGGCTGTCCCTTGGAGGTAATTAAAGTGAGCTTGATATACAAAGGGCTCTTCAGGGCCCTCATTGTTTCTGGACAAAGGACAGGCTCCTCAATGTGAGGGCCCCCCAAGGTGCCTCCCATGGGCTCAGAGAGGCCCATCACCATAGCAACCCCTGTCCTGCCAGGGCCTGGAAGAGGCTGAGTTCCAGAGCAACAGAGGAGTTGCCAACATTATGGATGCCCCTGGTTACCACCCACCCTAGAGCCAGAAGCCAGGAAGGCCTCCTTTATCACATGAGCAGGGATGCAGCCTATCAAGTTGGGACAGCTGATGCTGAAAACGGATTAACAATCACAGTCTCTGGGCCTCTGGAACCTGGTTGGGGAACTTTCTGTTTTCTGCCTTTGAGCACTGGTGGACGTTTTTGCAACGTGAGCGAGCTTATCTTTACGAACAGAGCAGACCAGAACTATTTTTATTACTAAGAGCAACTTGCAGGGTCAATAATAAATCCCTAAAACAAAATGACAAACAGGAAGTGCTGGACCTCTCCACCTCATGCCTGCCGCCCTGCAGCACCTCCGGTCTGGTTTCCACCCGGGAGTGTACAGTGCAGGATAGGGCAATGATCGGTAGGAAAAGCCCAGCTGCAGGCTCCTGAGGGTCACGGGACAAAGCAGTGGGCCAATGAACCTGCAGCCCTGCAGTCCACCCAGAAGAGCGGCACAGAGCATCCAGCCAGCTTCCCAGCAGCCCATGACACCTGCCATGCCCCACTGACTCACCCCGCCCCCCCCCAAGGCTTTTAAATCCCAAATGGAACCATCCAGTTTATTACAGCATCCTGGCTCTCCCAAATGATGCGAACAAACCTCTCCTCCTGTACTGATAGTGCTGTTGCTATCTTTCTTGCACCTTGAATTTGAGCTGAAGACCTACAAGCATGAAGAACCATGGGAAGCCGGGCCACAAGAAGCCCAGGGCAAGCAGCAGGACTGACTACACCGTTCCCTCAGGGCTTCTAGGAGGGCCTCAGGCAGGATGCTCTAATGGGGAGAGGTACTGAGAGTAGGTAAGGAGGGTCATGGGCAGCGGGGCGACCTCCTAGGTATGGTGACTCCACGATGAGGCGCTATGCCCAATATATGTGCCAGCTCTGAGAGCCATTATCCCCGGCGTCTCAGCTCACACTGTTCAGTTCAGTGCAAACAGGACTGCCCTCTGCCAGGGCTACAGAAATGTTAAGACAGTCACTTCTGACTTCTCCTTGTGTTCCGCTAACTCCAGGAGGAACGTCGACTCACCCGAGGCCCAGGGTCCTCTGAGCCTCGAGCCCCCAGGGCGGCTCCTCTTCTGGCCTCTGTGGGCACTGCACACACGTGGTGCACATATCTATATGCAGGCAAACACTTATACGCATAAAATAAAAAGAAATAAGCTTTAAAGGGTGGTGGGGGATGCTGAGACCTCCTCAAGCACCATCCAAACTGAGGTCGGAGGTCTGTGCCCCTCCATAGCTGCCTCTCCAAACCACAGCACTCAGGCCAACAAGCCTGAGAGGAATCCAGGACTCAGCACTGCAACGGGGCCTGGGACTAGAAGAGGGAATAACAGCTCTCCCTCTGCACAACAGATGCATCTGTGATTCTACATGGAGACTTAAAACCCAGGTTCAAATCCATCCTCAGCTAGGCTCCCCCCACCCCCAGAGTCTTAAAGGTCCTTGTCCACCCCAAGGTGTCTAATGAAACAGAAATCACGTACAGCAAAGTCGGATGAGCCAGCACCCCTCAAACTACCGCCAGAGAATGTGAACAATATCTTCCGCCACAAGAAGCAAGATCAATTTGATACAGCCCATGGACAGTTGTCTGCCCTGATGAGGGCCAGACCCACAGTACACACTCCGTGTGGGCATCCAACCCTCACCTGCACAAAGAACTTCCCAATAAACCAAAACTCATTGATGCCTACTTGGGATAACAATGGCCATGCAAGCTGTGAACTACTGTTGATAACCTGTAATTTGCTGACTCCTTTCCACATCTGTTTACAGTCCTCTCACAGTGCTCCAGGCCCCTATGGGAAAATGCCAAGGCTGAGATCACCCCACAACTGAGACCATAGGTCTCTCTTTACCCAATG
>JADRCD010123169.1:1349-14393 GCA_019843815.1 Montemys delectorum
TAGATAGATGATAGATAGATAAATAGATAGATAGATAGATAGATAGACAGACAAATAGATGATAGATAGTAGATAGGTAATAGACAGATAGAAGATAGACAGATTAAGAGAGAGAAATCCTTTTTGAAATAATGCTAGAGAAAGGGCACAGGGGTCAAGAACAGTCACTGCTCTTGCTGAGCCTCCATGTTGGGTGGCACACAAAGGCCTGTGACAGGCTACCTGGAGGGAACAGACACTCCTATTGTTGGGTAATCGTCATCTTGGCACCTCAGTTGGAAGCTACTAAGCAAGACTGAAAGCCCAGTGTCTTGTGTCTTTAAAGCACTAAATTCAACCAGGTAGGGGATCACTGCAGAGATGTTCCTACTGCATCCCCGGCCTGGGTCACAGGCAGCAGCCTCCAGGGACATGAAGAGAATGTGATTCTCTCACTTGCTTTTTCTATGTATCACCTCATGAGTTCTGTTTACCAGGGTGGGGAGAGATGCACTCTAGGTTGGAATGTTTGCAGCCTGGAGCATCCATCAGAAAGGGACTTGTCTGCTCTAATCCTGGAGAGTGGGGTTGCTAAGGAGACAATTGTCATGTTTCATCTGTAAACACTGCCAGGCTGTGGCAGAAGACAAGAGCCTTTCTTTTGGGAAGAGAGAAACCCACTCCTTGTAGAGCAGGGGAGTGTGGGTAAAGGCGGGCATTGCTCAGGCTTAGGAAAACTAAATCGACAGGAGCAAGCTTGAGTGACTGGAAAGCCCCTGTGTGTCGCTTTCTTGCAGTAAGATGTCAGGATTGAAATAAGATCAAGGAGCTGAAAGGATGGTTCAGCCAATAAAGCGTGTAAGCATGATGGCCAGTATTCAGACCCAGCACTCGTGTGATTGGGTGTGGTGATGCACATGTATCTCATTGCTACAAAGTCAGAGGCAGGCAGATGGGTCCCTGGAGCTCCCTAGTCAGCCAGCCTAGCCTACCTGGGGAGCCTCAGGTTCATGGGAGATTCTTTCTCAAGTAATAAAGGTGGGCAATGCCCGAGGAACCTCATCTGTGATGTCCTGTATCTTTCACATGTAAGTGAATGCGCATACACACACATGTACTACGAGCACAGACATGCAGTATATAGACACATATATGCACCACACACACACACACACCCATGTACCATGTACAACCCACATACATATATAAACTACACACACATATGCATCATGCACATATACAAATACATGCATACACTACACACACATGCCATGCACATACACACATACATACATATACCACACACACATCTACTGTGCACATATACACAGGCACCACACACACACACACACACACACACACACCACAATATTTTTGAGAAAATAAAATAACAATAAAGAGAGACTAGATGGCTTAAGAGACATTCCAAGCAGCTAGAGTTTTAGTTCTGTGCCCGTGGGTGGAGGTGAATCCAGGACACAGCCACATATTTGCACAATTTGGAATTGAGTTTCTCTGTGCCCTGAGTCCCAGCCACATAGGACAAATGTCCTGCAGGTCCAGAACACAGCACAGACCTCAAGGTCTGCAGAAAAAGTGGGAGCCAGTGACCAGCTCAAGGTTAAAACAGTTACCCCGAGCCCAGGTCCCCTGACTTCAAGTCCTCCTTACCTCTCACCACAACAGGTCAGGGGTTCAAATCTTTTCCCTGGTGTAACCATATCATGGGATCTCTCACACTGCCCTAACCCGCCCTTCCCACCCTGCAGCTTCTCAGGCTCCCATTGATTATTCATCTCTCTTATCAGCAACTTGAACTTTTTCCTGGCCCAGGTGACTCCTAACATTTCAGTCCTGGCGGATGCCTGCAAAGCATAGGAGGGAGGAGGTGTAGGGAGATGGACAGCCACTGAGGACAAATGTCCTGTGATTTGGAAGCCTTCGGTGACAAACACACAAAGGGCCAGGTAAGAATAGCTCTTTGGAACGGTATAAATAGGAACCTACTGGGCCTTCGCGCTCGCTGCTACAATAATGAGTGTGCCTGCCTTTTGCTAACAACATTTTAAGTCAGTAATTGGCCCGACAGGGGACACAGACTGTACATGGAGCTACAGAATAGCACAGAAAATCCCAGAAAGGCTTCACCTCCCATCTGCAGAGGCCGCCTGCCAGCCACACCCCGTGGGGCTGCATTCCTTCATTGAGAAGGAATGCAAAAAGACATTCAACACAGATGGGGTTTGGAGGGGCCTCCCTCCCTTGAGCCTCCTCCACATCAGAATGCTCTTTGATATCCCTTCCTTCCCTCCCCTGGGGTCCCTACTCTAAAGGATGCAGAAGCCCAAACTGCTCTGATCTGCTCAAAAGGATGCATTTGCCTTGGATCTGCGGACTGAGTGATTGCTCTGGTAATGTGGAGCCTCTGAAAGATGAGTGGACGGTCTCATGTGAACTAATAACACTATCAGTCAGAAGAGGACTCTGCGGATGCCTAGCAGAGCCCAGAGATGGGGCTCACAGCCTCACCTCGCCCAACCCTCATGAAGTTATCATAGTGTTCTCAGTTCAAAGTAGAGGACACAGGACCGCAGGGGGAGCTGGAGCTGGCCAAACCAGCTCTGAATGTGGATTTACCCCAAAGTCATTCTAGCTGTAGCCAAAGCTCCTTGGGGGAAGCACTTTCAATTTCTTTTGCAAGGTTAAATCTTTTTATTTTGTTCGCAAACTTAATTAATTCAGCAGAGGTTCAGAGAGCTCCAGAAGGCTGCTCATATCAACCAGTTAGCTACAAATACAGCCGTTTTAAACCTCTGTTTAGACTGGAGTCCTATGTTCTGAGCTCTTTGTGGTTTATGGGGTTTCAGCAGGTAATCATGAACACACCAAGGGAGGAGCTGATGTATAAAGAGCTTGTCACCACCTTCTTGTCTACACCCAGGGCAGACATTAGTAATCAATCAAGGATGTCTTTCTTGCCAGAGCTTGTATATGGCTACAGGCAGGTACTCCCAATGAACTGGATTTTACAAAGAAATAAAACCTGTTTATTTACACTGTTAAGACCCTCTGGGTGACATAAAGAATGTGCAATGTGACTGTCTATTGTCAACATTTTTATTGCTTACAAAAAAATTCTTCCAATCCAAAGTAAGTTCTTTTGCAATATAACATAGGCACTCCGATTTGAGGCGAGCAAAGCCAGAAGTGCTCCAGACTCTCCAAGTTTTTGAACCCTGTGATTTTCCAAAGCTTTTGAACTTTGGACCATTTTCGTTTTGGGATTTTTAAACTGAGGATGCTCGACAGGGTTTTGGCAAACATTCCCAAGTACCAGAAAAGGAGGGTGGGGAAGGCCTTGAAATCTAAACAGTTCAGCTCCCAAGCACTTCTGACATTTGACTTGCTTTCATGCTGATAACAGGTGACGTCATAGTTGATGATGTCTGCAGCATCAAGATCAACCAGGAGAGAATACATGGGGTTCACCGGCGAGGCACAACTGTGAGTGGAGGGAGGTAATCCCAGAGGGAACGGTCCACATATGGGGCATTCATGAAGCTGAGGAGAAGGGAACTCAGTCAGACCAGAAAGAGGACAGATAGACAGATGGACAGAGGTAGAGTCTATGGGCTTCAGGGGCTAAGTCAGCCCTGGTGGAGGAGGTAAACTTTGTTCATTTTTAAAGGATGTGGTATAGCTCGTGGATAGAACACTTGCCTAGCGTTCATAAGGCCCTGGGTTTCACCAACACCATTTACAAACTGTGGTGTGTATCAACATCTCTGTATAAGATATCTCTTCTCTTACCCTCCTCTCCTCTACATGAGTAGCCGTGGCAAGAGGGGAAGCTGCAGGTGGAGTCTGGCTTTGATGGGTGTCTTAGTCAGGGTTCTCTAGAGTCACAGAATTTATAGTAGTCTCTATGTAGTAAAGAGATTTATTGATGACTTACAGTTTGTAGTCCAACCCCCAACAATCAACTCCCAACAACAGTCATGGTAGCAGCTGTGAATGGAAGTCCAAGGATCCAGCAGTTGCTCAGTCCCACAAGGCAAGCAGGTGAAGCAGAGAGAGCCTTCCTTCTTCCAATGTCCTTATATAGGTCTCCAGCAAAAAGTGTGGCCCAGGTTAAAGGTGTGTGCCACCACACCTTTAACCCCAGATGACCTTGCTTGAACTCGTAGATCTTCCAGTCTTAATCTTCTAGGATTCATAGCCACTATGCCTCAAGGTCTCCATGCCAAGATTCAGGTCAGAAACTTGTATCTCTCAGCCTCCAGATTAGGGCCACAGATGAGCCTTCTAATTCTGGATTGTAGTTCATTTCAGACATAGTCAAGTTGACAACCAGGAATAGCCACTACAATGGGCAATAGAGTTTTAGAGTTTGTAGATGTGACGGTGACTCAGATAAAGACCTTGTCTGACATCTCTAGATGCCATGTGGTCAGCAAGTATTACGCAAATTCTTCTGGTGTTTGTTTGTTTGTTTTGGTTTGGTTTGGTTTTGTTTTGTTTGGTTGGTTTTGGTTTTTTGAGACAGGGTTTCTCCGTATAGCCCTGGCTGTCCTGGAACTCACTCTGTAGACCAGGCTGTCCTCGAACTCAGAAACCCACCTGCCTCTGCCTCCCAAGTGCTGGGATTAAAGGTGTGAGCCACCACTGCTGGGCTATGAAAATTCTTCTGAGTAAGACAGTCTGTAGCCTCACCTCCCTAGGGGCCATGGTCACAAGGATGGTGGTTCTTGGGGACTTACCAGCAGTGCCAAAGAACGTAGGGAAGGGAACCAAAATCAGACCAAAATTGGAGTGGGGGAGACAGAGCTGGGAGATCTGATTAGTCTAACCTGGACCACCTAGGCTGGGAGATCAGAGCATCTGCAGACGCCTAAATGAGTCTGCAGGGAGGTGTATCTTAAGGGGACACCATTCTCCTAACTTGTACCCAGGGCAGACATTATCAATCAATCACAGAGCTCTTTCTCATACAGTGTGGAGTGTCCCTTCGGCCGCCAGGGGGAGCTCAGACGGGTATTAGCTGTGTACCGATCTTGGAGACATGGGCAATACCTCCTGAACTAAGCTGTGATCGGCTACCTTTGAATCTATTCCAGCTTGGATCCATTGCTGCTGCCTTCCAGCTCTATCCTCAGACCCTCCCCCCCACACACACCAGGAGAGTGGTTCACAGAATTATTTTCACAATCCCGCAGACAGCATCAGCCTCATTAAACCAATGAGAGATCAGCCCTCTTCTGGAAGTTTATTACATGCGACTCAAAATCAACCTCCTGCTGCTCACGCCCCTCTGTAGAGGCTCTGGGAAGAAGAAATTACTTGTTGCCCCAGAGAAGGAGGGAGGAGGTGTGGGCTGAGGTTGCAGCATGTCACATGTCTTACAGATTTGTGTAGTGACAGTGCAGAGGGTTGTTGTGACAGCCTGGGGCAGACACCACAACTCAGAATATTGGGAGACTCCAGTTAATGCACACTGAGGTTTTAAATGTTCTATCATTCTGTGACCTGTGCTACTAGGGATCAAAGCAGTGTGAAGAGGAAACCCACCTCCCTGGCATGCACCTCTTTGAACTCTTCAAGACAGGGATCATCATGTCAACACCCCTACACCCCACCTCACCCCAACCCACACACCTCACTTCATTGTAGTGCTGCAGTTCTAATGTGGCCTGAGGCTTCTCTAACAGGAATGCCCGGGGGTGGGGGGGAGGGGCACAGCCCACAGTCAGGGTCAGAAAGATCTGCTCCCTGGTCATTTTCAGGGAGGCCTTTGCTGATCCCAAAGCTGGACTAGCACCTGGGAAAGATGATCCTGTGTTTGGGAGCATCTTGGTTCTGGGCAGGAGATGCCAAGACACGGAGGTTCCTGAGGCATCTGGCTGCCGGCAGAGTCCACCTCGGCAGGATCTGAGAGTAAAGCATGATGAAGAGGGTGTTATTCCTATGTACACATATCAGGCACATGTGTGCACACATTCATTCACTCACACTGATGAGCGGTCCAGCAGCAGCAGCTTCTTCATGGCCGCATCTCCTTTGGACTGGCCCACTCTGATGCCACTTCTCCTGGGGACCCCAGACCTACACCCTGGTGATGTGATCTGCCTCTCCCGTCTCCCAGGCAAGGCTGAGGTCTTTGGCTGTGTGACTCAGATGCCCCAGCTTCTCAGCCGTGTCTCTTCACCCATGTACTCAGCCCCCTGCATCACGATCTACACCTTAAACCAACAGACGTGATTTTTGTTTTCTTGGTTGGATTCCAGCACCTGGGGCCATGGCCCAGGAGTCTGCGAGAAATAGCTGTGGGTTTGAGCCTTGATGCAGGGTCAGGGCTCAGCTCAGGGCACTGGGGTGTGGCTCTCTTGCCTGCGGTGAGATGTATCCCCACATGGACAGCAGCAGCAGCAGCAGCAGCAGCAGCAGCACTCGCTGCCGGGTTCTTAAGGCCATGTGATCCCCTGCCCACGCTCTGTCCCAGCCAACCGGGATGGTCTGCTTCCACGCTCTCTGGGCGTTTCTCAACTGTTGCTTTCCGCACACACTGCTGCCCAACTCGGGCCTCCTGTTCCAGGAACTCCAGCCTCACTCCTGCCCCAGATTTCTTTATCTACGTTGTCACTGTGCTGAGATTTTTAAATTTGATTCTGAAAAAGCCAAAAATGATATGAGTAGAATGTTCCAGGAAACACTGGGCTTGGTGCATGGAGAGAAGTTTCTTCACTATAGGACTTCTCAGGGCCTGGAAAGTACAATGCCCTCAAGACTGGAGTGCTTTACAAAGCTAGTCGGGGTGTGTGTGTGTGTGTGTGTGTGTGTGTGCATGTGTGTATGTATGTGGGTACATGTGTGTGCATGTGTGTATATGTGTTCACATGTTCTTGTTTGTGTGTGTGTATATATGGGTACGTGTGTGTGCATGTGTGTATGTGGGTACACATACATGTGGGGGATACATATGTGTATGTATATGGGCACACATGTGTGTATGTGGGTACCTGTGTATGCATGTGTGTAAGTAGTTACATGTATATGCATGTGTGGATGTGTGGATGTGGGTATGTGTGTGCATGTATATGTGGGTATATGTGTGTATTATGTGAGTGTGTGCATGCTTGTGTGTTTGTACACATGTGTACACACACCATCTAACAGAACTTGGAGCTGATGAAGCACTGTTCAACATACTTCATGGGTGTTTTGGGTTTTTTTGTTTTGTTTTGTTTTGGTTTTGGTTTTTCGAGACAGGGTTTCTCTGTGTAGCCCTGGCTGTCCTGGAACTCACTCTGTAGACCAGGCTGGCCTCAAACTCAGAAATCCACCTGCCTCTGCCTCCCAAGTGCTGGGATTAAAGGCGTGTGCCACCACCGCCCCGCCCGGCGCCTGGGTGTTATTTTGACTGTCACCTTCTACCCTCCCTGGCTGCCTTTTTCTGGTGACTAGGCGCTTCCCTTACATCAGAGGCTTTTCACAGTCAGTGAAGGTGGGACGGGTTCCCTCCCACCATCCCCAGCAAGGGACGCTGGGACCAAGCTCAGCCCACAGGTGAGAATGATCTGAAGTGAGTAATCACCGAGGTCGTTCTAGAAGAGCCTCAGGAGAGCCTAGTTCCTCCTCCCGCTGTGGATCGAAAGTCTCAACACTGCAAGTAGGCCAAGGAGTCAAACAGCTAAAGGCGGACAGAATCTTCTGTAGCAGAAGCCATCAGACAGAAGCACATTCGAACTGTGTGACGGGAAGCTGGGATTGCTGGCCCTTGTTCCTGAGGCCTTAGCCCTTCATCTACAGCTGGCCCATTCTGTCACCCTCATAATGACATGAGCTAGTAACTGCCACCGGCCCCTGTTTAATCTTCTCGGAAGCTAATTTGAGTTCACTGTTCCTCACAAATGCAGACTCCTGCCTGCAAGGAGAAAGTAGTCTCCCCAGC
This sequence comes from Montemys delectorum, assembly GCA_019843815.1. Lineage (NCBI taxonomy): Eukaryota > Metazoa > Chordata > Mammalia > Rodentia > Muridae > Montemys > Montemys delectorum. The sequence goes on from JADRCD010123169.1 coordinate 9,277, forward strand.
TTGCAGCAGGTACATGGTAGCAAGGTACAAGGTTCAGGGTAGCCCTGCTGGCCCAGCTTGCAGCAGGTACAAGGTTCAGGGTAGCCCTGCTGGCCCTGAATCCTTAGCTGGCAATCCCAAGGTCAAGACCTATGGTTGGTTTTTCATCCAGTCTATGGAGCCCAAGAAATAGGAGGTTGAATACGGGGCTGGTGGCACGGAGAGACCAGACCACAGCACATTCATCCTTCATCTTTTGATATCCTAGCATCTAGCCACCAGCTCGGTACCCCAGGACTTGACAATGCAACCTCTTGGGGGTACTTAGGGCAGGCTACCAGGCTTCCTTCTCCTCACCCCAGGTTATGCCATCAGACTTCCTTCTCCTTGCCCTCAGGTTGTGCCAGAATTGTATTTTACTTGGATTTCTGTCTCTTAAGCTGTTTCAAGACCAAAGAGATCCAGTCCCAGGTGTTTTCCTCTGTCCACCATTGAGACAACATAGGTTGATAAAAAGACTGGAAGGCCTTCCAGCTGGGCCATAGTTCTAACAGAGATCCCTCACGCAGAACGGCAGAAGAGGGCTTCAGGGTAAACAGTTGGTGGAAACGAGGAACCCGGATGTGAAGGGAGCAGTTGGCCCCAGCTGCCTTCCCTCCCTAGGCTGCTCAGCGTCAGCAAGGAGTTCTGGTGGCTCTGTCAGTCCCCACACCATCCTCTGAATGAAGGGTGAAGACAGTTGGCCCCACTTGGCAGGGAAAACCATCAAGGCAACAGAGACTGCAGTGACCCAAACAGAGGGATGGGGCAGCTGGGGGCAGAAGGTGACATGCGTGGCTGGAGCCCAGCTTTGTTTGCCTGTCAGATGGGACAGGCTAGTTGGTTCCCTTCTCTGGTTAACTGACTTTCCCACTTTCTCCAGCCACTTCCAAGCACTGATGTTTATCACTCCGGCAGGAAATGCCACTCAGCTATGAGACACATTTCCATTCCATACCAGTCCTTTCCAGATGTGACCTGTAGAAACTGTGATAACAGAACTTAAAAATGAATAGGGTGGGGCTGGAGAGATGGCTCACCTGTTAAGAACACTGACTGTTCTTCCAGAGATCCTGAGTTCTATTCCCAGCAACTACATGGTGGCTCACAACCATATACAATGTGATCTGATGTCCTCTTCTGGTGTCTGAAGATAACTACAGTGTACTCATATAAAATAAATAAATAAGCTGGGCAGTGGTGGCGCACACCTTTAATCCTAGCACTTGGGAGGCAGAGGCAGGCATATTTCTGAGTTTAAGGCCAGTGAGTTCCAGGACAGCCAGGGCTATACAAAGAAACCCTGTCTCGAAAATAAACAAACAAACAAACAAATAAATAAATCTACCTTTTAAAGAAAATGAACGGAGTGGAAAGTAGAGACAGATCCCTGAAGCCAATTGGCCAACCCATCTAACCATATCAATGAACCGCAAGTTCAGTAAGAGATGCTGTCCCCTCAAAAAATGAAGACCAAACCAGGAAAGATGTGCCACAGCATCAGAGCAAGGATAGCATGTGACACACTGACAATCAGGGCTCCTTCCAGCTATATGGGTCAGTTTGCTGGCTTGTGTCCTGTTAGCACATCCTAGCATGCCCATGAGTATTGAGGTAGCAGGAAGTGGTTAGGAATGCCAATGATAGTCCTGGGAAATACCTGGTTCATAAATAAAATTTCTCACTCACAAGTAAACTCAAACACAGCCATTCAGACACGCTGGTCCCTAAAGAAATCTGATGTCAGATTTAATTGAATGTCCATGGAAAAGAGTCTCAGTGAAGGATTGTTTACATTGAGCTGGCCTGTGGGCATGTATATGTGAAACTGTCCTAATTGTGTGTACTGATATGGGACTACCCAGCCCTCCATGGGTGGTACCATTCCCTAGGCTGAAGTTCTAAATTGTAAGTGTGGAGAGATGGAGCCGAAGAGCAAGCAAGAATGAGTCAGTTGGTAAGCAAGGGTCCTGACAAAATAGGACACGTGACACCCAGCACAGCAGGGCAGCAGTACTATTAGGAGAAATGTGGTCACTGATTATTTAGCTGAAGACTGATGTGTCTGCTCAGAGTCAGGCACAGATGGCCAAGTGCCAAAGCCAGCTGTGGTAGACCTGACCCACTATAAAAGGGGCTGCTTGGCTCCTCCTCACTCTCTTGAGCTCTTGCCTCTCTCTTGCCCCCTTGCTCCCCATTCCCTTTCCCCCTTTCTCCACTTGGTCATGGTCAGCCTCCACTTATCTACTCTCTCCTTCTCTCTGGTTTTCTCTGCCTCTACTCCCCTCCCCATGCCCTGAATAAACTCTATTCTATACTATACCAATGTGTGTCTGGTCCCTCAGTGGGGAGGGATGCTTTGGCATGGGCCTGCTGAGGCATCCCCTTCCCCCACTCCCTGCCAGCACACGTTCTTATTATCTTTTTATGATCACAATAGTGATACACCAGAAGTTGTGGTTGATACTTCAGGCTGAATCCTACCCTTCTTTTTGGATTTCTGGTGGCCTGGCCAGCATTTGACAGCTTGTCATATAAAACCTGGCAAGTTAATGTTAGAAAATCCAGGAGTCTAGGGCTGGGCTGTGGCTCAGTAGATACAGTGCTTATCCATCATGTGTGAAGCTGTAGGTTCCAGTCCCCGCACAGCATAAACTGGGCACGGTGGTGCACACCTGTCATCCTAACATTTGGGAGGTGAAGGCGGGAGGTTAGGGAATTCAAGACCATCCTCAGCTGCAGAGCAAGTTTGAAGCTAGTCTGAGTTGCCAGAGACTGTTATGAAATATAATGCAGCGGGCAGGTAGGGGTAAGAGGTTCCCCCTGAGAAATCACACAGACTTGATATAAGGGAGACTTATTTGGGGAAAGGAGAATAGTGAGGACTTGGAGAAGGGGTGAGGGCAGAGAGGGGGGTAAGGGAAACCAAGAGAGCAAGGAGGGGGCAAGCAGCCCCTTTTTTAGTGTCAGGCATACCTGGCTGTTGCCAGGTAACTGTGGGGCAGAGCTTAGACAGAATGCTAACACCATCCCAGACCCTTCCCCTCCTACCTGACTACCCACCCTCCCATCCTATCCCCCATCCTCTCATCCCATCCCCCACCTCCCCATCCCATCCCCCACTGTCTCAAGCCCAGTCCACTTAACTCTTCGCTCCTGAACTATAATGCAACCTGGGTCCATGTTTTCTTGAACAGTCTCTTTCTCCTCTGACATTTGAGGGGACTGACTGCTCCCTTCAACAGTAAGGTTAAGAGGGTCCAGAGAATATGACCCCAGGTAAAGGGAATCTCGACCCAGGGGAGCCTTGTATTATTGCGGCCTCCTCTGAGCTCCAGGTGCCTTCTCAAGCTGGAAAGCCTGGGGGAGGGGGCGGGGGACGGGGGGGCGGGGGGGGGCAGGGCGGGGCAGGTTCGGGGACAACCAAGAGGTGGCTGCCTCCCTGCTGTTCTGCCTGACCAAAAGAAAAAAGAAACCCCTTGTGTGAAAACCCTCCTCGGTGGCTTTGATGTCCACCTTCCAAGAGCCAGTGAGAGAAAAGCAGGAGGCCGGGGGAGGGGCAGCCTGGTGTTGACGACCTTCCTGACTGCTAATTATTCTCCCTCTGTGTAAATAATTATCTGGAAGGGGAAAACAGCGGAAGACTAAGGAGCTGGAAACACCAAAGACAAAAGGCAGTCTGAGATTTGTGGAGTCCCCGGAGTGGTCCTGACAGGAAAGCCAGGCAAGCCACAGAGTCCTCTGTGTGTGTTAAATGTGGCTTTCAAAACCCTGGGCATGGCTGCTGTAATAAAATCGGGGTTCTGCAGACTGGCATGTGGGTGATCCCCCATCCGTGAAACTCTCTCCAGAGGCTGCAGCAGAGACTGGGAAGTCAGGCAGAAATCTCAGCTGGCTTTGGAATAGTCCAGCTCTGGCTTGGAATTGGCTTCTCTGCTTGTTAGAGGCAGAATCGGGTTCTTGTACTGAGGGCGAGCTGTGCTGCTTCCCCAATTGGGAGCACCTCCGGACTCTGACCCTTCTGGGATACCATCACTACCGATGAGAGTACCCTAGCGCTCCTATTCCTGGGCAGAGTCAGACAATGTCTATTGTGTTTTATAAAAAGATAGAAAAAAGACCCGAGTTATGTTTGGTGGAAGAGCGGTGTAGGGGGAACGGGGCGCCCCCGTGGGCCTGTGCTGAGGCATCCCTTCCTCCTGAGGTACTAGCCACACGACAACAGTATAGTATAGAGTTTATTCAGAGGGGCTCAGAGGCTGGCCATGAGGACATGGAGAGAGAGGAGGGAGGAGAATGGGGAGAAGGGGGGAGCGGGAACTAGAGGAGAGAGCAAGAGCAAGCAAGCAAGAGAGAGAGGAGGGGGCGAGCAGCCCCTTTTATAGGGAGCCAGGCACATCTGGCCATTGCCAGGTCACTGTGGGCAGAGCCTAGACTATGCACCCCTGCTGTGCCACTGGAATCTCCTAAAGGCTTATGTGTTGGGCTGAGCATCTTTCCACAGTGCATAGATTGTGTGCAATCTGGCTGAATTTATGTCCAAATAGCTGAAATGGACTGTCAGGGTAGATACAGTTCGAAGAATGAATGCTAAGAGTTCTGTCTTCAAAAACCCTAGCCCTTTCATGTTATCTTTGCTTCCCTCCCTGCTGGGACACTCTGCCTCAAAGCACACAGGGAACTGAGGTAGAATGTGTCTCCTACACAGTGTCCCTAGTGGTGGGGGATTTGTCACAGCTGTGACACAGACCAGGCCACCGTTTCACTGGGACACTTTAGTCCTGGCTCGCTGGCACAGGCAGTGTTGAGGTGTTAAGTAATTTCGGGGGAGCATTCATTAGAAGTGCACCTGAGAGCATTTCATCTAGGCTCTGCCCCCAGTTACCTGGCAACAGCCAGGTGTGCCTGACTCACTATAAAAGGGGCTGCTTGACCCCTCCTCACTATCTTGTACCATTACCCTCTTCCCCCTCTCTCTCCACGTGTTCATGGCCAGCCTCAACTCTTCTCTCTCTCTCTCTCTCTCTCTCTCTCTCTTTCTCTCTCTCTCTCTCTCTGCCTTTCTCTGTCTCCACTCCCTCAAGTCCCCTTCCCATGCC
>JADRCD010123173.1:0-2500 GCA_019843815.1 Montemys delectorum
AAAAAAAAAAGAGAGATATTGAGAAAAAAAAAAAAAAAAAAGAGCCAGGTCCAGATGGAGGAACCTGAATGACTGGTCTGGGTTCCACGCCTGCACAAGTATTTCGGGAGGAAGAGGTGAATGTTCTTTTTCACCATGGCTGGTTTCTTCCTTCTGCCAATGGCTCAGATGGCCGGCATCGCTTTCCACACAAGCCTGCCTTAAAGGGAGTAAAGAGAGATGACAGTGGAGACAGCTGGGAGCTGGGAAGAAGGGCATGCTGGGAAGGCATCCTGGCTGCATTTAACAGCCAGATGAGGGCAGGCAGGGAGAAGAGTGGAGAGGTCTGAGCTGCTGAGGGGAAGAAAGAGCAGTAAGACAAGAAAGGTGACCAGTGACAATGAATTCTAGTCCCCAGGTCTGACCCACCCAGATGTTCTTCAGGCTGTCAGTTTGTAAGGAGAATTCAGAATGTGTTTTAAATTGAGGCCAGGCAGGAAAGCCCTCTTGGCTTTCGTTCCTGTGCATCTATTCCTTTCCAAGTTGAAGGCCATGCTGGGGCATAACAGATGCCTATAAATTACACAAGGGGCTGAACTAGGGCTTGGATCGACTTTGTTCTTATTTGAGATGAGAATTGTTGCTGGCTTATGAAAGTAGAGACATTTCAACGTCCATTTATTTGAGCATATTTGAGAGTAATTCTTCAAGATGAGATACGGTTATCAGCAAGAGAGTGAGGAAATCAGTGGGTCCCCTGAGTGAACCAGAAATGACTTTGAGTCTTTTGACACAGGGACTGGATTTTGGGAGGGTCACTTTCTTTGCTTCGACCTCACCTCCCCCCAACTCCGGCCCCCAGCCTAGTGGAGGGTGGGCGCTGCTGATGGCTATCTTCTAGGGGGCTTCTCATCCTCTCGACAAGGCAATCTTTTGTGTCCTAGAGGAGAGGGAGCTTGAAGCACAGGGACAAGGTGTGGCTGATGGAGCCCGATAAACGCCAGACAAAAAGCCCACTGTAGTACTGAAAGGCTCTCCAATGTAGCTCTTTAATTTCCTCCCTTGGAAGTGTTCCTCGTCTTTTCATTCCGGCCTTTATCTTAACTTCTGATCGGAGCAAAGCAGCAGCCTTTCAAATTGAACAAATAGGCTCCTCTGCTGGTGACAAGTGTACCTCATTTTCTCACAAGCCTTCAGCAAGGTCACACCTTTTTAATTTATTTTCTGTAAGAAAAATCTAGTGGCAGGATGGAACAAGGGCCCGATCTCACTAGAGGTCATTCCTCCAGCTAGTCATAAAACAGAGCAGAATTAAAAGCTGCGTAATGTCGGCCCTCACCTGCTGCACAACCCCAGGGCAGGCAAGGAGAAGATCCTGGCCAGCCTCAGGTGCTCCCCAGCCTGGTTCTGAGTGCCACTGTGCCAGGCTTTTCCTCCCCTCCCCTCTGCTTATCTCAGGCTCATACCCCTGCCCGCTCAAACTCCCCAACACAGATGCCATGTTTCCCATGCCAATCAAGATCACCAATGGGAGTGTGGTTAACATTTCTCATGTAAACATATGACTAGAGGAAATGCTTCTTTTAATTTATTTGAGCTTCTTGTTCCTCCTACCTTTTTCTTGCCCCTCCCTAATATTTTCCTCTGCAGGATTTTTTTTTTGAGGGGGGGAGGGTCATTTAAAAGGTGAGGTGAGTAGTTTTACACTGAAATAAAGAAAAGAGTTTGTTCTGGGCTTCAGTTATTGGAAATGTGTTGAGGGGGTCCCTGCCAGTTCGAGACATATTCCCTAAGCTCTCACGGTAACTTTCTCATTCTGCCAACAAAATAATTGTCATGTGCACTTGCAAATGTAAAATACATGCATTTCTGGATGAATGCATGTACACTTTTTCTTACAGACAGGAGAGAAAGAAGGGTGATTGGTGCAAACCTTCGACTAGGTCATTTTACAAGGATTATACATTTATGCCAAAGTTTTTTTTTTTTTAAGAAAAAATACAAAACCACTTTTCTTTGGATAGAAGATGAAGAATATGCTAGCTAGAATGGATGGCAAGTGAAATCCCCTGTCCACTTACCTTCCAGACAAGATCATTGAGGACACACACTGTTACTTCCCAAGTGTCTCCCTGTGTTGTCTGACCCCCTTGTCCTTCCTGCATTGTCATGAGCATTTCTCTGCTATGTGAACACTCACAGGGCACTGCCATGCTGTCGTGGGTGGGCACATACTTGGCATATGTGGGCATTTGAAACTTGCTTATTTTCAGCTTGTTTCTGTTTAAAGGATGTGTGTGTGTGTGTGTGTGTGTGTGTGTGTGTGTGTGTGTAGCTGTGTGTGTGAACACAGGTACCTCGAGAGGCTAAAAGTGTTGTGTCCCTCTGAAGCTGGGGTTGGAGGCGACTGTGAGTTCCCCAGAATGGAATCTGAACTCCAGTTCTCTGCAAGAGACGCTTCTGCTTTTAACTCTTGAGCCATCTTTTCTCAAAATTGTGTTTTCTATTAGTGATGTCAAAA
>JADRCD010123173.1:5000-16716 GCA_019843815.1 Montemys delectorum
AGTATGACTGTCTTCCCGGCCCCACTAGGATGGCCCACTAAGAAGACTTGCTCACACTTTTAGCACATCTCTAGTCTAAAGTCTGAATGTCCTCATTTCTCCAAAACCCAAAATGCTCAGGTTTTTCACAGCTACAGTTACTCTTTGGTACCAACTTCTACATTTGTTTTGTTTTTCTTTTTGTGTGTGTGTTTTGAGACAAAGTTTCTTTGCATATCCCTGGCAAGTCCTGGAACTCACTCTGTAGTCCACAATGGCCTTGAACTCACAGATCCTCCCTGCCTCTGCCTCCCAAGTGCTGGGATTAAAGATATACACCACCATGCCTGGTTCCAGTTCCTTTTTTCTTATTACTGTGATAATACCATGATCAAAAGCTACTCTAGTTTATTTTGGCTTCAGGTTCCAAGGGGATAAGAGTGAGGAAACATGAAAGGAAATGACAGGAGCAGGAAGATGGGAGCTCACATCTCAAACGAAAGCAAAGAGAGCAAACTGGAAGTGAGGTGAAGCTTTGAAATCTTAAAGCTTGCGCTAGGGATGTGATGCACTACCTCCAGAAGGGCTCAACCACCTCCCCAGACAGTGCCACCAATTGGGAACCAAGTGTTTAAATATCTGAGCCTCCAGAGGACATTTCTTCTTCAAATCACTTCATAGGGAAAAACTGTAATTGATGATTCCTGGGGTGCCGTGTGGTACAAGTGCCCTCTCAGCTGAGGGGATCATATGATCCGTTAATTCTGGTGAGTTTTTCAAACAAGGTCCTTGGGTGGGGATTACTGACAGGGTTGATGATAGATGGAACAGTGGTTTTGGAAAAAGGGCCCAGCAGTTAATAATTGCATCCCCTGAGAATACTGTCTCAACTGTGAATTCTACTTTTTTTTATATGTAGAGATCACTCCCACTTTCTGGGGTTGTGGTGGATGGAGTAGGGAGATGTGATAACAATGCACATTTCTTCCTGCTGCTCCTGAGGGCAGAGATGCTGCTTCCTTGGCTTGGCACATTGACCTGCAAAGGAGGTACTCAGGCTAATGTGGGTCCATGAAAAACGGTATGACAGATCCTAAGAGGTAGATAGATGATGGGTGATGAAGATAGATGCTACGTCATGGGTGGATAGGTAAAGTATTATTAAATAATGGATAGGTGGTAAATAATGAGTAGAGATATGACTTTAAGACACTGTTTTAGTCAGTATTCACTAGAGGAACAGAATGTATAGCTAGTCCAACAGTGGCTGTCTACCAATGACAGGTCCAAGTCTCTGGCAGTTATCAGTCCACAAGGCTGGATCTCAGCTGGTCTTCAGTATATATCAGAATCCCAAAGAAGTCAGATCTAATGCCAGTGAAGGAATGGTCTTGTCAGAAGAAGCAAGAGCAAGCAGGCAGAGTGAAACCTTCCTTCTTCCATCTCCTTCAGAAAGGCCACCAGCAGAAGGCATAGCCCAGATTAAAGGTGGCTCTTCTCATCCCAAAAGATCCAGATTAAAAGTGGCTCTTCCCATTTCCAGTGTCTTAATTAAGAGAAAAAAATCTTCCCAGGTGTAGCTCTTTGTTTGGGTTTTAGTTGATTCCAGATGTAGTCACATGGGCAACCCAGAACAGCTGTCACAGGTCCACCTCTTGTCAGTTTGACCCACAGTCAGATCTCCTTAGATCGTGCTTAATTTCCAAGTGAAAATAGCCTGGTCGTAATTATGCCGAACATGATAGAAGTATCCCTCATACAACCACAAACACCTAAGTTTTAGAATGAGTGGACATTTTTCTTGAGGGATATTCTTTTGATAGCTCAAAACTTAAATATAATAACACTAGTGTTTTCTTAATTGGTCTTACATTACATGATAAAGAAATTGAGGGGGACCTGGAGACATGGCTCAGCAGTTAAGAGCATTGGTTGCTCTGCCAGAGGTCCTGAGTTCAATTCCCAGAAACCACATGTTGGCTCATAATCATTTATAAAGGGATCTTATTCCTTCTACTAACTTTCAACTGTACATGTAGACAGAGCATTCATATAAATAAATTTAAAAATAGAAAAAATTGAGGAAAGAAACACAAATATATTCTTAACAAAATATGACAAACATTCATGTCAATTATAATCCTCATTTCTGAAACTGGACACCTGGACTTTAGCTGGTATTTATAGCTACCTTCCTCTACTACCCATGCTGCTGTATTTCTTCCACCCTTGACAAGCACCTCAGCAGGTCTTGGCTCTTTTCCTGGAGGAGTGGCACATACTTACATTCCTGAGGGGTCTGTGCTCTTTGTCATTTTGCCTGGATTAGGCTGTTGTAGTTTCCCAAGGACTTTAGTCACAGGACATAGTCACACCAAGACATACCCCTAAAGAATTTCCTGCAATCCAGATAGAATCTTTCTCACCTCCATTGTGAAGAAGTAATCCAATTTCCCCACTTTGTAATCTGGACGGATCACACCATTCCAACACTGTCATTTCTTCCTTAGCTTGTTGACTTAAGGGCGTCAAAAGCCCATAGTGGCCAGGATGTCTGAACTTCCAGTTCAATTAGATGTTTGTTGTGTCTCGTCGCAGACACACACCTCAGTTCTGGTGTCAAGTTTTTGTCTTAGTTAGGGTCACTATTGTTATGATGAAACACCATGACCAAAAGTAAGTTGGGGAGGAGAGGGTTTATTTGGTTTACACTTCCATACCATAGTCCATCACCAATGAAGGAAGTCAGGGTAGGAACCCAAACAGAGAAGGAACCTGGAGGCAGGAGCTGATGTGGAGGCCATGGAGGGTGCTGCTTATTAGCGAGTTCATCATGGTTTGTTCAGCCTGCTTTCTTACAGAATCCAGGACCACTAGCCCAGGGATGGTACCACCCACAATGGGCCAGCCTCCCCCTCCCCCCTATCAATCACTAATTAAGAAAATAGTCTACAGGCTTGTGTATAGCCTGGTCTCACAGAGGAATATTTAAAATCAAGAGGGCCTCTCAGGTGGGTATGACTTGTGTCACGGTGACATAAAACTAGCCAGTACAGACACTACATACAAATCACTGACTTTTCTTAAATTCTGAGACTATTTCCAGGCCTGTATGGTCATTCAGTCTTGGCTTCTGTGAAAAATCATATTTCTTAGATCAGTGTTCCTCAACCTGTGGGTTTTGACCTCTTTCAGGGTTTGAACAACTCTTTCACGGGGTCATAGATCAGATATCCTGCATATCAGATATTTACATTATTCTTTATAACAGTAGCAAAATTAGTTTTGAAGTAGCAACAAAACAATTGTATGGTTGTGGGTCACCACATCATGAGAAACTGTCTTAAAGTGTTGCAGCACAAGGAAGGTTAAGACCACTGTCTTAAATGAAGTCTTTGAAATTTACTAAAAGTCAAAAGTTAGGAATGGATTGGAGCAGGCATACGAACTATGATGAGTGGACTTAGCAAGTTTGTGTCTCAGTGGCTGCTTCTCCCTCAGCCCATTTCTATATCCCTTATACTTCACACACACATACACACACACACACACACACACACACACACACACACACACACATTTTCAATGTCCTTCCTCTTCTTTCTCTGCTTCTCTTAAAACATGACCAACTAAAGCTCCTGAATTTTATACAAGTCAATTTCTACCCCGACCTTAGCTCCATTTTGAAATTCTTAAGGCTATAACTGGCCAACACTGGATCTGTTGCTCTCACTCAGACCAGTCCTGTGGTCCATTTTACTATGAGTGCAGTGTCTACCTGACTATATGCTTGGAAGAGGGAGGTGGCAGAATGGATAGCTCCAGATTCGAATCCAGAAGAAACTGGCCAATGTTCAAACACAAAGGCCATTTTGAGATAGGATGGAGCCATTGGCTTCCAGCATTTTCTGCTAAGTGTTCCCCAGGGGAAATATCTCAGACTTGTCCCTGGTGACCACATCCATTTTTCTTCAAGCAGGAGGGATCTGTGAAATGGCTTGTCTGGGTGAATTGGAGAGAGTGCTTCTGTAGTGGTCGTCTGTGAGACCCTAACTCACTCTGTGAGCTTATGTAGCTCTGATCTGACAAACAGCCGCAGAGGTGCATGGGTTTACGGTTTGGTCTCCAGTCAATGGTGCTGGTTTGGAAGGATGTGGAAACTCTGGAATGTGAGGTCTCAGTGGAGGTCACAGGTCACTGGGCGCTGGAGGTCTTTGAGGGTCTAATATCTCTGGCACTTCCTGTCACTTTCTTAGCTTTCTGGGCAGGCATGACATATCCAGCTCTTCTCCACCATACACCCCGCCACCCCCCCATGATGACCTGTTGGAGTACATGGGAAAATATGCCATGAGTGAATCCTCTGAAACCATGCCTTTCTTCCCTATGGTGTGACAGGGTCACAGTGATAAAGTGTAGTGAATATGTTTTGTTATCAGAGAAGGACGTTTCTTAACTCAAGGTACACAGAGTTCCAAGATGACTACTGGAGCTTTCACTGAAGCCAAATTGGTGCTTTCATGATGCCCAACCACTTGAATGCTAAGTGTATTTGACAAGCAGTTTTTGAGACCAAAATTAAGAATATGGCCATATTGGGCTTTGCATTGGCATTGCAGAAGGGCTCTAATACACTGGTGTGGCAACTGTGTTTGGGAAAGTAAGGGAAAGGAACACAAAGAATCCTGACTAGCTGAGTCAGCAGACATGTAGAGATGATGTTTTATCTAAGCCCCACCCCTCATTCACTTACTTCCTGTTTCTAGAACTTAGTTTTGAGCCAGCTGCTAAGCTATGAGCAAGGAAGGCTGGGAAATGGAGTTTGGGGTGAGGGTCATACTAGTGTTTTTTGTTCCATGGAGAAAAATAAAAGAGGCTATTGAGGCCTCAGAGTAGAGCTGGCAAGTGACAGGTTTGTCTTCCACCTCTGCCTTGATGCTCCTCAGTTTCCACAAGCATGACAATATTCTCTCCAGCACCAAACAGCATGTTTCAATGTGGATCATTTGATTATTGAGCGCCTGATTCGTGGCAGCATTGGACAAGATAGAAAAATATCCTTGCTTTTGTTGGGTTTCAGATTGGTGGATGAGCAGACAAAAAATAAAATAGAGGCTTGCTTGGAGTCAAAGCCAAAGACACCAAGGCAAAGCAAATCCCACCAGGTATGGGAAGTGGATCAGAGGCTTTGAGACTAAACTTAGCTAAGGGACTAATGGAGACCTCATTGAGAAATGGAGAATCCAGGCACTAGGACCAGAGACCAGGGAGATGACCCCTAAGAGCAGAGCCTGCAAGTACAAAGGTCAAGGGATGGAGATAAATCAGGGTGCAAAAGACTGCAGTAGAGATGAGGCTCTGGGAGAGCAGCCCCCAGCTTCCACTCTCTGACTTCCATACCCAGTAGGATTGTCTGCCAAACCAGCTACAGATTTAAACTTTGTTTCGCTATTTGCCTAATAGGTTGGCAGGTTTGTGGTCTGTTGGCATAGAAGTGTTGGTGTTAGGGTTCAGAAACCTTGGACAAATGGCTCACTGAAATGTCTATTAACATATCAAAGGGATGCTAGCCAGTTATCCCAGCATCCATCAGTACCCATGGCTCCTCCCAACTCTCTCCCATCTCTCAGTACCCATGGCTCCTCCCCCCTCCCCATCAATCTTTCTCCACCAGGGGCTGGCTTTCCGCTCCCCTCCCCCAACCCCCAGCCATTTTGCCTATGCCAGTCTTGGCCACTTTTCAGGTCTGCCTCTTCTCTTTTGCTCTCCTTTCCCCTCTCTTCTCATAGTCCGGTTTAGTCTGCCAGCCGTGTTCAGCCTGGACCCTTTCCTCTGCCTTTCTCCCTCATGTCTGCAATAGAAATCTCATTATTTTAGGAATAACCGCTACCTGCTCCATTTCACGTTTTCATTCGGTTGGAATCTAATAACCACCTTAGATTCACACCTTGATCCTCCTCAGTGACACACACACATCACGCATATACATCTTACTTCCATTGAACACGTCACACACTTCAAACGCTCTTCATGCAAGCAGCCCACACGTGTCACAGATTGCATTTGCAAATATTTTTATTCTCTCAAAACCCCCAGCACTGCTACCCGCCGGCTGACTGTGCTGGTGCCCATTTGAAAAGCTTCACCTCTTCTGTGGAGTCTGCCTCACGCAGCCAAGGCGAGCAGAGATCTCTACTGGCCCATTAGAAATGTATTGAATGTGAAAGCATCTTCAAAGCATGCTTGAGGTGCGCCTTGAACAAAGGGATTGTTGCCAGTGGGTTTAAAGATGGGGCCCCGGACCCAGATGCAGATGGAATTACTTAGAGGCAGTTAGGGAAGGAATTCAAAGTGCAAGCCGAGACACAAACCTGGATTAAACCTACTGAGTCTGAGAAAACTCACACTGTGAAGCTTGCCTGTCTTTTTTCTCCCCTCTCTTCCAATCCAAGCCCCAAACTGTTAAGTCTCAGATGAACAGGGGAAAGTGTAATGAACTGAACCAGTGGCAGAAAGAGATAGGAAGCAGCTAAGTATGATTCATAAGCAGCTGGTGCCCGTGCTAGGTTGCAGGGAAAGGGGCTGTCTGAGAGGCTGTGCCGGGGGGGCCATTGGAGGTATGGTTAGAGCATGTGCCAGGATCTCAGCAGATCCTATAATTAAAGGAGTAAATATTTTATGAAGATCGCGCAAGTAAGATCTTACCAGCACCACACTTTGTGCCAGAAGTCATTACAGAAGCCAAGTGCACGCTTGCTGTCCCCGGAAACCTGAAAGGCTGGCCGGGATGCTCCCCTGACTAGGGGGTATTGCTGATGAGGGAACTAGAAATCAAGGAGCCACCAGGTCCTTGACTGAGGGATGGACAGAATCAGGATGAGGTCTTTCTAAAGCAAAAGCCAATCCTAGACTTTTACCTCAAAATATCTCTGGTACTTCCAGAAGCATAAATAGGAGCACCTACCATGCAAAGTTCAACGCATGGACCTCCTCAAAGAAAACACGGACAATATCTTGACATCTTTGGGGAGGTCAAGGTTGATTGGGGCATGAAGAGAACCACAGAACCAACTGTATTGGCAGGTTCAAATACCTCAAGTTAAAAAAAAAAAAACTTAAATGGATGGATAATTTGGTACATGTGTTCATGGAACACAACACCATTTAGCAGTGAAAAAGAAATCCTGTCACTGGGACAACAGAGATGGCCCCAAAGGACAGTATATTAAGTAGGCCAGACACAGAAAAACAAATACCACATAGTCTCTCTCCTCTGTGGAATCTAAGACTTTGCTTTCATAGAATCACTGTGGCTTCCCAGAGGACAGGAGGTGAGGTTGACAATGACGATGACCCACCATAGAGCATTGCTCCTGAGGACAATGTACTATATCAACAGAAACTTCCTGTGTGCCCTATAACTAGTGTCCTGCCCTCCTCCCTTAAGAATCTCTGTGTATCAGCAATTCAAAAAGGAACAAACAAAACACTGCCCCCAAAGTGGTTCCAACAGTTCCGAACTGGTCATTCACAGAAGCCATGGGAGTCACTGGAAGGTTCTGGGAAGGAAGGCACCTAGCTTTGTTATCCATCAGGGAATCATTGAAAGTCAGATCCACAGTGGGATTCCACAAATACCCGTCAACAGCTGCGCCTGCTTCTAAAACAGCAGCATAGAGGGCTTCCCACGGCCCCTTTGCTTCATCTGCCCTTCCTTCCATCCTATGGCAGCCATCTCACCTGTCTCCTCCACCTCTGATGGAGATCCTGGTACACTGCATTCACAGCTGACCAAGTCTTCCAGGTTCCCAGCCTTTTGGGAGCTCCTGAGCCAGCAGAACAGGGGCTCTTCCCTTAGCCACCTTAGGCCTGTATTCTTCTGCCTTTGCTCACAAACCAGCCTTGACTAATTCCCTCTGTAGATTCCCAGATCCAAATAACCTTGGTTCTGTTTTCCCTGGGTAGGTTTGTTCAGTAAGAAGTCCCAAGTGTGCTCCTGGGTCCTGCAGGGCCCATCTCCCGTTTCTCTTTTCCACTCCAACCACACAAAGATATGGCTACCCTACCTACTTCCTCAGGGCAGGGCGGGACTGGGTGTGTGTGTGCACAAGCCTGTGGCACTATATCCAGCCTCCTCATCTTGACTCTGTTGTTGCTGAGGTTGTCCTCACTTTCACAGTTCAGACACCCCAGTTCCTATTCTCCAATCACCATGGATCCCAGTGTTGCAGTGCTTGTCCCAGCTGTAATTTAACTCTCACCCATGTGAATGGTCCTCCCTATACCTTTCTACCGGACAGGGAAGTCCTGCTTTCCTGTTCAAAACCCTTCAGAGTAGCACCCAGCAAGTGCGCAAGGAGCCTCTGCAGGGAGGGACAGGACAATTAGGTGGCAAGCTCAGACCTTGATGGTCCTGCTCTCTCCGCAGCTCTGCCCTTCCTAGCTGTGAGACCTCCACCAAGTTTCCCAACATCAACCCCAGCGCATGGCAGGGCTTGTGGGGCATGTATGGAGGGTAAAGCCTAAGGACTAATTTCTCAAGGCCTTAACTTTGAGGCCTCAGGTTCCCTCACAGGAATAACATTATGCAGAATGAAAGACTTCCATGACTGGGGGGCGTCTGGAAGAATCGTTGGCAGAGTGGCTGCTTCGCCAGTGTGTGTGTGTGTGTGTGTGTGTGTGTGCATGCGCACGCATGTGCGCGCGCCATCTTCATTTGCCAAGGAACTCAAAACCTAATAAGCATGAGGGTGACTAGCTTAAGGAGGGGCAGGACCAAGAACCACAGTTGTGTTTCTCTTCAAGGAATGAGGCTGTGGGTTCCATCAGCTGTTCCTGTGTGTGAGGAGCACACATGGAAAGCAAGGCAAGGAACCCATGTCACAAAGAGGAAGAAGAAATAGGGCTGCCGAGTTTGAGGCCGACGGGATGATCTCCCGTGCATTCACTGCATGGCTCCAGCCACTGGGAGAAGGGCCAGCATCTACCTTTCCCAGAGCATGGCCGCCGTTTGCTCCTTTCCCGCTCGTGGGTCACTTCTGACTGCAGACATACACTGAAGTGACTGAACTAGTAGGGTTTCCTGAATCCACACGTGGATGTCGCTCAGGTTTCTGTCTTCTCTCTTCCACTTCCTGTAAGCAGCACCAAATCCCAAAGCTCAACTAGAGGGAGCATCTCATGCCCTCCAGAAGCTGCACAAGGTCTTCTGGGCCTGACCTTGGACAAGCAAAGCGTGAGGTTTTTGCTCCACCAGTTCTGGGAGGTTCCTCTCTACACTAGGTCCAGCCCAAGGCAAGAGATACTGAAGAAGCTAGTGGCAACTGTGCAGGTGATGACGGATACACGCCAAGGTACCCGCCCCTGGCAGTATCCCTATAAGGAAACTTACAATGGAAGTCAACAGGTGGGAAATGGAGGCCTGCGCCAAATAGGGGAAAGTGGTCAAAGAGAAGGCTAACTTCTCGAAGCCTGTGGGGGCTGGTCATGAGGAGCTGCAGTCAGGAGAGCGGAGTTTCCAAGTCTGGAGAACACATGCCTGGACTCGTGGCTCCCCAGCAGCCATGGTTTTGAGAAGTGAACAGTGTGTGCCTTTGTTTGGTAGGGAATGCCTCTGTCAGAAGACCAGGCTGTGAGCTGAAGCCTGATGATTCATGCCCCAGCACTGTCTGTCCGGAGCTCTGTGGGAAATTGACTCAACCAATTATTTTTGGAATAGATGGTAACCTCCCCCACTCTGTTATTTCTCCACTGTCTCTTTTCTTTAACAGAGGAAATTGAAGATCATGACCATCCTCATGTCCACAAGTAGTCTTTGAAGACCTTGAATGTGCATCGAGTATCTGCCATAGACTCATGTGTTTGAATGCTTGCTCTCTAGGTGAGGCTCTGTGTAAGGTGACTTTGGGACTCTTAGGAGATGAGGCCTGTGGTTGACTTAGGTCACAAGTGGCAGAAATTTCCAGGTTATTTGACATTTCCGGTTGTGGCCACTCTCTACTTCCTGACCAGCCCAAATGAACTCCAACAGACTCTCCCCACCACGACGGACTGGTTGAAGCCATGAGCCAACATAGGCCCTTCCTGGCTTGTCGTTTTTTTCAGGTGCCCTGGTTACAGAGGCGCAACAGAAACAGTTATAACTGTGACAAGCGTAACTGGGACTTGCTTGCTGCACAGTGCTAAGTACCCTGCAAGCAAAGCTGGGTGGCCTCCAGCCTCTGACCCCACAGGCTTTCCAACTGCAAACAATGGCTGTCCTGGTCTCACTCTGTTTTGCTCCGTCAGGCATCTGCTAGGGGAGAAAGTCAAGCAATCCAGAAAATTCTCAGCCAGCTGGAAGCAGGTAACTAAGTACAGTCCACAAGGCATAAAATGGTGTACCGTAGACCCGAGGTACGATGTAGATCTGGAGGGGCGGGGGGGGGGGGGTGCCGCAGATCTGGGGATGCCGTAGATTTGAAGTGTGCCAATCCTAATTACGTTAGACAGGCTCGTGTTGCACTTTTGCTTATGTCTTTGTAAATAAAGATGGAGACAGTCAGCACACACATGCCAGGTTAGAGCACCATTAAGTATGCAGTGTTTCTTCATGCAATCTGTTGCTCTAGTGAAATCAGCATCGATCTCGGAGAGACTGGCCAGCGCCTGCTGAATGCAGATTGGCAATTTGTCAGTGTGCAAGCAACAAGAGTTGAATTCAAAAAGGCTTTGAGTTCTCCCGCATGCTAATCCAGAGAACTCTTAAATCCAGTTGATTCTTTGGTATTGGAGGAACACATATCTGTTCATGAACTACGCTGATCCTAGACATCTCTCCCATACTGCCCCGGCTCTGGCACCCTTTCTTTTTCTATTCTACAACCCCAATAGTCTTAGCTTTTTCTCCAGAGTCTGGCCTCTGATGCTCGCCCGCAGTTCTCAAGCGTTAACTGCCTCTGGTCAGCTAACGTGCAGTGGTTACAACACTCCCCCACCCCCGCCCCCACCTCCGCAGCCCCTGTTTTGGCCTGACCAATCAGATAATCACATTCCTCTAACCACATGATTGGTCCAGAGGTGAACATGTGATTCAATTTGAACCAATGAAGAACAAGCATAGGCTCTGCAGGCCTTGGCGCTGAGGTGACTTAAGTGTGGAGCTTCCACAAAAGAGCATCGATCAGCATGGAAAAAGCATGTCTGAGAAGTATTTCAGCCCGCAAAAAGCAAAATCAAAGAATGTTGAGAGGCTGAGTCCAGAAGATATCAGATATCAGACAAGCCACCAGATCAAGCCATACCTGAAGGCAGTCATCATAGCGTTTTATAAGTTTTTCATTTTTCTCTTTTTTCCTTTTGTTAGTGGTAAGAATCGATCTATAACCTCGGTTTTTTGAATGTTGAAGCAGAAAGACTGCACTTTCAAAGTTAGCACTTGAAAGTCTATCTAAAAAGAAGAGGAGGAGGAGGAGAAAGAGAAGGAAGGAAAAAAATTAGCAGTCTGAATTGTTTCCTGCTTCTTGTAATTGATAAACTTTCCAAATTTCCTAATTTACATATCAGAAACCTGAATACTGTTTTCTTCGCGTTGTGTCTTTAAGACAAAATCCCTAACAACAGAAATTTCCAGGAAAAGAGTTTCTGGAACTGGGGGTGGGACTGGGGAAGAGTACAGTCCGTCTGGTGGGAGGGGAGGGGAGGAAAGTTGAAGAAGCTGGTCCTGCTCTGTCCATAGTCGGGAAGCAAAGATAAATGC
>JADRCD010123175.1:344-17724 GCA_019843815.1 Montemys delectorum
TTTTGTTTTTTTTTTTTTTTTTTTTTTTTGTTTTTTTTTTTTTTTTTTTTTGAGACAGGGTTTCTCTGTATAGCCCTGGCTGGTCACTCTGTAGACCAGGCTGGCCTTGAACTGAGAAATCCACCTGCCTCTGCCTCCCAAGTGCTGGGATTAAAGGCGTGCGCCACCACCGCCCGGCAAGGGGTTCTTAAGGTGGAGAGAAATCCAGGTTAGGGTGCAGAGTGTCGCAGAGCTTTCCCTCTTCTGATTACTGTCTATAGCTTACCCTGCCCCCCACTGCCCACCAGGAAGGCAAGGCAGCTGTTTCCTCTTGGCCCTGCTTGCAGTTGCAGAACACCACCAGGCCTTTCTTTGCCTTGAGAGCAAATAACTATTGTAGGCCCCCCGTTCAGATAGGACAATTCTCAGAGGCAGCCCTCTGGAATGTCCAAGGCCTTCAGCCAAGCCATGGACCGGATCCAGAACCATTGTTAGGAACCGATACCTAGATGGCCTTGGCCAGGGCCGCACGATGGTCCTGCAGCCAGCATGGTGACCTCAATCAGCACGTGTAAGTGGTCACTTTGTGTTCTCATCCCCCATTTGACATGGGGCAGGGCCTTGTCACCGGGGAGCTTTGTGGTCCCAAGTCCGTTGAACGGCCAACTATAAACACTCCCACAAGCTGAAGCCACAAATAACCATGGCCTTTGGCCCTGTGGTACGACTGTGTAGGAGCTGTAGGCACCCGCTGCCCAAAGCCCTGGGAGGCCACTTCCCTCCAAGAACTTAAACTCTATAGTGGACCTGAGTCTTGGAAGTCATCGCTTAGGTCTAAGCTAGGTTAGCCCGGTCCTCTGGATGCCATCCAGGTGCTCAGCGGATTTCTCAGCCCCACTGTGACATCCACGAGGCCTTCATCCAGCGTTTAGTAGAGCAGACAGACAAGTGAACCTCATAAGGCTGTTTTCAAAGTAGAAGTGAGTAATCCCAGCGTTTGAGAGTGAACCACCTAGAGTTTGAAGGAGGTCTAGGCCTTATTTTATGTATATGAATGAGTACACTGTAGCTGTACAGATGGTTGTGAGCCAACCATGTGGTTGCTGGAAATTGAACTCAGGACCAGCTTGTTCTGACCCAAAGATTTATTTATTGTTATATGTAAGTATACTGTAACTATCTTTTTTTTAAAAAAAATTATTGTGAGTACACTGTTGCTGTCTTCAGACACACCAAAAGAGGGCGTCAGACCCCATTACAGATGGTTGTGAGCCACCATGTGGTTGCTGGGATTTGAACTCAGGACCTTTGGAAGAGCAGTCAGTGCTCTTACCTGCTGAGTCATCTCACCAATCCCAGGCT
Organism: Montemys delectorum; assembly: GCA_019843815.1. Taxonomy (NCBI): domain Eukaryota; kingdom Metazoa; phylum Chordata; class Mammalia; order Rodentia; family Muridae; genus Montemys; species Montemys delectorum. The sequence goes on from JADRCD010123175.1 coordinate 1,686, forward strand.
AGGCTGTAGCCAGCCCAGTCTCTGCATGGACCAGTTTCACTGCCTTGTTTCAACCAAGGCTGGAGCAGAGTGGATGAGCACCCTGGGAAGAGGTGGGGGTGTCCTGTGGACTTGCATTCCCCCCAACCAAAGCAGCCCCCTCACCTTGCCAAAAGATCAGAAAGGCACTCAGATGTCTCAGCAAGGTAGACTGTAGTGAGAGAGGCAGATAGATGGCTTGTCTACTGCAAGCTGAGCCTCTTGGTATGATGCCATGCAGAACCTGGAGTTAGAACAGGGGTGGTGCCTAACAGGCCTTAAACTTTAAGACTTGAAAGACTCAGAGATGAGAGAAGGCCTAGAGGGCAATCCAGTTGAATACCTGTGACCCTTTTGTGCATCTTTTTCTTTGAGACAGGGTCTCACTGTGTAGCTCTGATTGTCCTAGAACCCAGAGACCTACTTGCTTCTGCCTCAACTGCTACAATTAAACGTGTGCACATTACATCCGACTTTTTCATGCTGGGGTTTAACCCAGGATCCTACATACACCAAGCAAGTGTCTGCCACTGAGCCAGTCATTCCGAAGCTCTTAGAGCCACTTCCCACATACGCATCAGGCTCTCCCACTTTTTGTTTTACGAGGGGAGGCCAGGCAATGAGTTTCCCCACATGTGACACAGCCTGTGCAAAAGCGATGACCACAACCCCATCCCCAGCTGAGTTGGAACCTCAGGACCCTAGAAACACACTGTGAGACAGAGGTGAATTGTCACTGACTTTTAATAGACTTGGAGTTGTGTCTGCCAAGCAGACGTGTGAGGGCTCTGGCTTCTAAAGTCCATGATGGCCAGTCCCCTCTTGGACAAGTGCCCATCTCTCTCTCCTCAAAGGCACCAGCTGGCCCTGGAGAACTGGACAGTGGATTTATTGTTTAGGCAACTCATTAGAGATCAGAGAGCCCCTAACCAAGGCAGTATGTCACCGCCTGCCAGCCAGAAAGTTGTGGGGCTCCCCAAGTCCAGTTTGAGGCAGGGAGAGCCAAATGGCTAGTTTTAATCTAATAAAATATATACCAGTCTTAAGGGAGGGACAGCAGGTCACAGACCACTTTTGAGAATACAAGAAAGCTACAGATGGCCTCAAAAAATAAATACACACGTACCCCAGCCTTGGCACACAATTTCAAGCAGTTCATAACCCCTATTTCCAGGGAGCCCAGCCAGCCAGTCCCTGCAAGGCTTCCCCAGCCTGCCTCCCCACCGGTAGCCTCTGGCTTGGCAGGTCTAAGCCTTGTAATGCACAGGGGGCGGGGCCTCCCTCTTTAGCTCCAGCAGACAGAACCCTTCTTCCATTTCTGCTCCCTGGATAGACACAATGGAGTCTCCTTGGAGTTCATCAGCATTGTGGAGTGTAAGCCGACTTCAGCACTTCCCCTGGCTCTGTCAAAGGCACCCACACTCCTCCACAATCATGTCCTTGTGGTGTTCCAGGAGGACCCTGCCATTGTCCACATAAAGCATGCTCAGGGGCTTGGTCTTCACGGGGGCACAACATGTAGAAGGAACGCGGTGGGGCTGGTAACGTTTCAGCAGGCTCTGAAAGGGAGGAAGGAGGGAGAGTCAGCTTGCAATTGCTGGGGCAAAGGCAAAGTTACTATTCCTGGCTAAAGTAAAAAGTTAGCTTCTGCTATGAAAATAGCAAATTATTCTCTCTCTCTCTCCCTCTCTCCCTCCCCTCCCTCCTCCTCCCTCTCTCCCTCTCCCTCTCCCTCTCCCTCTCTCTCTCTCTGAGACAGGGTTTCTCTGTATAGCCCTGGCTGTCCTGGAGTTCACTCCAGGCTGTAGACCAGGCTGGCCTCGAACTCAGAAATCCGCCTGCCTCTGCCTCCCAAGTGCTGGGATTCAAGGTGTGCGCCACCACACCCGGCGCAAATTATTTTCATAAATAAATAGAATGCTGTACATGAAACCAGCTCAGTCGTTTGCCCAGCGTGCACAAAGGCCTGGATTTGATTCTGAGACTAGGGGTGTGAAGGCAAGAGGATCAGGAGTTCAAGGTGATCCTGGGCCATGTAATGTGTGTGTGTGAGAGATAGAGAGAGAGGGAGGGAGAGAGGGAGGGAGGGAGACAGAGACAGAGAGACAGAGAGAGACTGCTCAAGTCCTCTCCCAATGCCCATGCCCTGTCTAGTAGCCTGTTCCAAGCCAAGCATCATACCTGAATGTAGGCGTGGTTAGTGGGATGAAACTCCTCCCCCACAGGGTTAGGACACTCGCCCTCACAGCGATAGGCGTTGTATTGCTTGGGGTAGATGATCCAGGAACCCCAGCCAATCAGGTTGAAGTCCACCTGGAACTTGACCCTCCTACACAGTTGGCTTCTGTCTGGCAAGTGATGCCGGCGTTGCCTGCTGGCCCATCCGCCCCTCTCGACGGACAGCTGTCCCTCCTGGGCCCGCCAGGAGCTCTCAGCTTCCCAGAGCAGAGTGGCGCCTCCTAGCTGCCTCTGCTCCTGAGGCCGGTTGGAGTAGAGCATGAGCACATTGGTGCTGGCGACAGGGACAGGTGGGGTGTGGGGCTGATGCCAACACTTTCCTGCTTGCCTGGACACCTGTTTCTCCAGTGCCCTGGGGTCCTTCAGCCACTTGGAGAGTGGCTTGGTCACCTCCAGGACTGTGCTGCCGGAGGCAAACGTGACCTGAGAAGGAGCGACGGTGAACGTCTCCATCCAGACGCGTGCCTGGCAGTCAGCTGAGTCCTGCTCTGGATCCAGCTTGGCTTGGTGGAAAATGTCAACAGTGAGTGGGCCCTCAGTGGGGATGTCCATAGGGCCGGGCAGCTGCAGCCGGAGCTCCGCCCATACCAGATCCTCCTCCTGGCTCAAAAAGGAGAAGTCGAACGTGAAGGTCCAGTTCTGCCCAGTCATGTCCACATCTTGGGGGAAGAAATCAGGGTGGAAACAGCGTGAGGCAGAGTTTTGTTAACCACACCTAGGCGGGCTGCCTCCCACCCACCTCTCACCCTCACCCACCCCATGGGCTTGTAATATTATTGAGTCCGGGGCTGGAGAGATGGCTCAGTGGGTAAGAGCATTGGCTGCTCTTCCAGAGGTCCTGAGTTCAAATCCCAGCATCCACATGGTGGCTCACAGCCATCTATAATGAAATCTGATGCCCTCTTCTGGTGTGTCTGAAGACAGCTACAGTGTACTTACGTATAATAAATAAATAAATTAAAAAAATATTATTGAGTCCATCGGATTTATTGGGGCCTTTTGAAATGGTTTCATACTAACTGAGGCAGAATTGGAACCTGCTATTATTTATCCTCAACTGGATACTCATCCTGGATCTCTCATCCCACCTCAGCCTCTCAAGAGCTGGGATAGCCGGGCGGTGGTGGCGCATGCCTTTAATCCCAGCACTTGGGAGGCAGAGGCAGGTGGATTTCTGAGTTTGAGGCCAACCTGGTCTACAGAGTGAGTTCCAGGACAGCCAGGGCTAGACAGAGAAACCCTGTCTCGAAAAACCAAAAAAAAAAAAAAAGAGCTGGGATAGATCAGCTCATATATATATATATATATATATATGAGAATGTAGCTCAGTTGGGAGAGCACTTCCCTAGAAAGACTAAGACCTGGATTGGATTCCCACCACGGCAATCTCTACCTTCCAGAGGTAGAATCAGAGGATCGAAAGTTCAAAGACATCCTTAACTTCAACCTCACTTCGAGTTCAAGTTCAACCTGGGCTAGAGATTGGGTGGCCAGGAGGAAAGAAGGAAGTAAGAGGAGAGAGAGGGAGAGGGAGGGAGGGAGAGAGAGAGAGAGAGAGAGAACTAGAAGAACTGGATGGTGCTAGCACACTAGAGAGGCAGAGCCAAGTGGATCTCTGTGAATTCGAGGCCAGCCTGGTCAACAAAGTGAGTTCCAGGACAGCCAGGGCTACGCAGAGAAACCCTGTCTTGGAAAAAAAAACAACAACAACAAAACAAACAAACAAAAAACCCAACCAAACAAAAAGGCGGCTTTGTTACCCCTCACCCAATAGTCTAAGGCTGAGGCCATCCTGCCTAGACCCTGGGCTTCTACTCTTCCTGTTGAGCCTCAGGCCACCGCAAGCCACCGTCTCAGGCTTGTGTTTCCCATCCGTGGACAGAGGCAGCTCGCTTCTGCTGGGTAGATGTAAAATCCACAGACACTCCAGAGTTCTCAGGGAAGAAGGACCGGGCTGGCCAGCCTCTCGCCGCCTGCCCCTACAGACTCAAGCTTGCTTCCACGGCCTTAAGGCTCTCAGTTTCCCGACTCAAGTCTTCCCTGTCTACCTGTACGATGCTCACCCTGCCCCCAGGTGTGAACCCAAGACAGGGCGCCCCTCACCCAGTGAGAAAATCTCGGGGTACTGTACCCCATTTACTTCTGTCCTAGATGAAGTTCGTCGGATGTCTGGAACTAGCGTACATTAATGTCTTTTTTGAGAGGGGTTGACTGAGTGGGGGTGTGGTAGCTCATGCTTGCAATCCCAGCACTCAGATGTGGGTTTGCAGTCAGTTGGGGCTGAAGTATGAGGTGATATGGCGCCTTCAAAAAAGGGGGTGGGGAGAGGGCTGGAGAGATGGCTCAGAGGTTAAGAGCACCAACTGCTTTTCCAAAGGTCCTGAGTTCAATCCCCAGCAACCACATGGTGGCTCACAACCACCTGTAATGAGATCTGATGCCCTCTTCTGGTGTGACTGAAGACAGCTACAGTGTACTCGTCATATACATGAAATAAATAAATAAAACATTTAAAAAAAAAAAAAAAGGGGGTGGGGGGAGATGACTCAACAATTGGGAGCACTGACAGTTCTTCCAAAGGACCCAGGTTCAAATCCCAGCACCCACATGGCAGCTCACAACTATAACTCAAGAACCTGACACCCTCACACAGGCATATATGCAGGCAAAATGCCAATTTACCTTTAAAAAAAAAAGAGCCAGGAATGAAGGCACACACCTTTAGTCCCAGCACTCAGGAGGCAGAGGCAGGTGGATCAGGTGGATCTCTGAGTTCCAGGCCAGCCTAGTCTACAGAGTGAGTTCCAGGACAGCCAGGGCTACACAGAGAAACCCTGTCTCGAAAAACAAAAAACAAAACAAAAAAAAAAGTGATCTTTCACTTTTTGCAAGTCTGCTTTCCTCTCCTTTCATTGCAGGCCTTTAATCCCAGCACTTGGGATACATAGAAAGAGGAAGACCAGGAATTCAAAGCCAGCTTTGGGGACATTTGCTATGTAAGGCCAGAGCAAGCTACATGAGTCTCTTTCATTAGCAATAAATAAATAAGACCAACCAACAATGGAGCAAGGAGTCTGGTGTACTGCGTAATCCTGGAGGGGGAGGAGATCTGGGACACTCCAGCATGGCACCTAGTTTTTAACCATTTCCCAGAGTACCTTTGGGCTGACATGAGTTCAGCCTCTGGCAGCTCCCCACCCCCACCCCCAACTCTGTCCCTCTGCCTGTCTCTAACTACCATTTTTTTTTTTAAGATTTATTTATTATGATATGTAAATACACTGTAGCTATCTTCAGACGCACCAGAAAAGGGCGTCAGATCTCATTACGGATGGTTGTGAGCCACCATGTGGTTCCTGGGATTTGAACTCAGGACCTTCCAAAGAGCAGTCAGTGCTAGGTGGGATACCTTCTTCTGCCCCCTGGACCAACAGCCTGTGAGTAATCTGAAACTTTTATCTTAAGTGTTTGCAAAGGGTCTCTCAGAGGCAGGTGTTCCTGCCACGCAGCTAAAAGCAGCGGCCAGAGTCCCCCATGACCTGAGGAGTCCCACTTTGACATTGGCCGGGTGGTTTTCCTTCTCTGGGCTTCAAATATCTTGTTAGCTTCTATTAACTGAGATATTCAAAAAGAGATGCTTTGCCCAGCACATCCAAAGTATTCAAAAATTGGCGGTTTCAAGCTTCTCCTTGCCTGTACCCAGAACTAAGAAATGAACCGCGGTAGCCAGGTAGCCAGGCACAGAAACCCCTGGGCTGAGAGCAGTGACCCTGGTGAGCACACTCACCAGTGACTGTGATGGCCAGTGAGCAGGCAGGGCAGGAAGAAACTATTTCCTCACTGGCCACTCCCAGGGTTTCCTGGAATAGGGAGAGGGTCCTCCCCATATAGCTCTAGCTCATAAAACAACCCATACTATATACATGAACGGGATGGGCACGCAGAAGGGGTTCACGGACACTCTGAAACCCGCTTGTGTGTCAAGTGTGGATTTGGGAAGAATCGTTAGCAGGTTTAGCCACTTCCAATTCTAAAGAAAAGAGCTGCAACTTGGGCCATTTGCCTGCCCCCCCCCCCCAGCCCAGGAGGCAAGGGGCTATCATATCATTTTCTGCTTCCCATATGCCAAGGCTTTGCATGGAACTGTCTCCCTGCCTCCCACACTCTGGTACTGCCATTCGCACAAGAGTAAACTGAACCCGTAGGCACAGACAGCTGACAGATCCTCCCCTCCACCCCCAACTACGGCTATGTAGGAGTAGATGAAGTACTGAGGGAGTGGTCTGGGATGCCACTCTCCTCTAGAATCTCTCCAGGTAGAGCCTTTTTGCTGAAATGGAGGCCGTTGACACCATTGGCTAATGTTAAAAGGCTAAAGTTGGTTGAGTATATATTTAAACAAACAAGCCAGGGGATAGCAAACAAAAATCGAGATGATGTTGCGGTGGACTCAAGCGACTGCAAAACCGAATCTGACGGACCTCAACACTTTTTCTGCATCCCAGATGGTGTCCCAGCACCATACAAACCTTCCAGAACTTTCTAGAAGGGAAGTGAACTGGGAAGGTATGTTTTTTCCGGCTTTGCCTCTGTCCTATCCAAGGTGGAGGGGGCCTAGCATTCCACTAATTTCCCATTGCCTTGCCTCCCAGGGTGTCCTGTTCCGTGGTCCCCAGATGACCCTTCAGGAGAGGGTCACCGGCAGTCACACCCGCAGACGCCGCAGGCTGGGACTAGAGGCTCCGCCTCCAGGTCGCGAGGGCCGGCGGGCGGCGGGTCAGACCGGATTAGAAGATGTGGATTGCGTCCGGGTCCCGCGGAGGGCCGTCTGGCCCCAGAGGACAGAGGAGTGGGCTGGCCAAGCTGCCCAAGGAGCGAGATGTTGATTGCGCCCGGGAAGGGAGTCCTGAGGCCGAACTCCCTCTCCTGTTGGCACCCACCTGTCGGCCTACTCTGGTGAGCAGCATTGGGCCAACTACACACACGAACACTTCAATCCAAGCAGGTTTCGAACCTGTAGTCACCCAGGTTCGACACCACCCAACCACGACAGCCACCTGAATTCTGGACCTCCGACACCCGATCTCTACTTTCGAATCCTTGAGCCCTAGTTCCTGGTGTCATTTGCTGCAGCCGGGATAAAACCCAGTAAGGACTTGGTTTACTGTACGTCCGGTTCTGTGCAGAGCGTTTCTGGGAAGGAGATGGGGCGTTGTCACCTAGTCCCCTCCATAAGTCTATCAAGAAGGTATTACGGGCCGAGCGGTGGTGGCGCAGGCCTTTAGTCCCAGCACTTGGGAGGCAGAGGCAGGCGGATTTCTGAGTTCGAGGCCAGCCTGGTCTACAGAGTGAGTTCCAGGACTAGACAGAGAAACCCTGTCTCGAAAAACCCAAAAAAAAAAAAAAAAGGGTCTTACGACTTCTAAACTACAGATGGGCACACTGAGGCTCGCAGGTGCTCAGTGGCGCGATCGGGCCCTCGCCCTACCCTTTTTACTCTCTACCATTTGAGATAGGACCGACCGGAAAGGCGGTGGCCCCTGGTTCCATTCTGACCGGGCCACCAGCGCTGTGCCCTGAGCCTGCCCACGGGAAAACATAGTTAATCCCAGGCTCTGGACAACTTTTGACGCCCAGACCTTCTGCAACCACCGCGCGCCTCCCGGCCGTGCGCCCTTGGGTGCTGGCGAGGCCAGGCTTGCCCCCTACCTTGCGCCTGGAGGCTGCGGATGATGTCCGCCCGAGGCAGCGGGTCTCGGTAGAGGCTCAACATGTACGCCAGAGGGGACGGTGACGAGGGCTGTCCCCGTGTCCACAGAGGCAAAGCGGCCGCGGTCGCGGCGCGCGGGTGGAGTAGGGCACAGCAGGCTTGGAGAAGAAGGATGGGGAGGCTGTGGGCACTCATGGTGGGCTGGTTGGACCCGAAAACAACGCCTGGGTCCCTTATATCTGAGCCGCCGCCGCCCCGCCCCCCTCCCTTCCTCCCTCCCAAGAGGCCTTAAGAACCTATAACCCCCCGGAGGGGCAGGGCAGGGAGCCCCTGCTGGGGGGAGGTGTGATGTGCTGAGAAAGACTACAGATAAATTGGGGCGGGGACTTGTGGGGGGGGGGGGGCTTGGATACAGAGACTGAGTCTAGGCTGCCCCGCACCTTGCTCCTCTCTACCTCGGAAAGTCTTCCTGCTGAGACAGAGCGGCTAGTACCTGCTCCAAATGGAGCTTCGCTGAGTTCGAGGTGTGCTTGGAGCCATGGCTGGTTTCAACCCCAGAATCACATTAATGGCTTTCTTACTCCGCCCCTTCTGGACCCCCTGGCGATCCTCTCTTTCCAGTTCATCCAAAAGCAGGTAGGGAGTGCTGGCATAGGGGGCAGTCCTCTCTTCTGGATAGCACCAGGTTAGCCTGGGCTACCGCCTTCATTGGCAAGGTCCCTAGGGGTATTGAGAATTCGGGAGAACAAAGGTGAGCTCTGGAAGAGGCCCCCTGGTGACAAATGCCAGCTTCAAATACCAAAGTGCCCTCCCGGGGAGCAAAGGGAATAATACTTCGTGGAAGCTGAAGGCTCGGCTATAGGTAACCTAGGTGGTTTGGGGGTGACAGGCTTGCTCTGGGAGTTTTTGAAAGGTGGGGAAACAAAGCTGGAGGTGGTCTGCTGGCTGCATCTCCTGCCAGCGGGACGGAGCCCTGGGAGATCTCAGTCACTCTCACGGAGTCCTGCTGACCTTGTCTGCCCAAGATGGAATTAAATGTCTTTGATTTTTCTCAAAGTAGTTGTCTTCAGTCGTATTTCTTGTCTGTGTGGAAACTTAACATAACAAATATACCAAGGCTTAGGGTAAGGGGTGGACGTCCTTTCACCCTGTATACAAGATGGAGCCCTTAGGGAGGGAGCCATTAAGAAGAGAATTTGCAGAATGGAAAGATCGGAGGCTTTGTGTTTTCAAAAGGAAAGGCGGGATTGGAATTACCTTTAAAGAAATGTAAATTCTTGTCTCAACGTCCGCCCCCATGTTTTCCTCCTCTATTGCTGGCTTTCTCCTTAGTTACTCCCCACCCCCACCCTACCCTTCTCAAGCCTCCAACTAGCACATTAGCAGCTGCCTAACGTTTAGTGAACACCTACTATGTGCTGGGTGCTTTACACACTTGGGCGCTCTCACAAGTTGCGGGGGGTGGGGTGGGTGGGTGAACAAGTGTTAGAATTGGGGAGAGACACCCTGGGCCCTGCAGACCTTCGAGGTCGTGTAGGAGCTGTTCTAAACAGCTGGAAGGAGCCAGAGTTTGCAGGCACCCTGCAGATCCTGATGACCTATCAGTTGGCATATCCTGCCCTCCTATCCAATACCCTAGTCTAGTCCTAAGCACCCCTACCCCACCCCAAACAGGGTCTTCTGTAGCCCAGGCTAGCCTTGAACTTATTTTGTACCTGAGGATGACCTCAAAATTTGATCGCTCCTATTGTCTCTACCTCCTAAGTACTCATCACTTGTGCCCTGGTTTACGTGGTATTGGGGATTGAACCTGGGGTCTCCTACATGCTAAGTAAAAACAATAGGAACTGAGTTCCAGCTCTAGCCCCAGCCTCTCGGCCACAGTGCAGAGTGCGTATATGGACTTGCCCAAGGATGCTGTCTCCTGAGCTGTTTTGTAGAGCTCCACAGTTCCCTCCAGACTTCAGAAGTGGAATTTGGAGAGAGGGAGTGGGGCGATCTACATATTCATTGAGCACCTCAGGGGTTCTTGTCTGAAGACTTTGGAAACCTGGGTGGGCCAGGTTACTGTGTGGGATGTGTCCCCAGTAAAACTGCTGGTGAGATCTCCTCCTATGCACTTAAAGCTAAAGTGCTTGGGAGTCTCTGAACCCTTTTGAAGGGATTAAACAAACATCTGGATGCTTACCAGTGTGGGGAATAAGGAGATCAGGCCTTCTGCAGCAGACCCTTCCCCAGAGGCCGATGGCACCTGGTTCCCTAGCAAGTACAACTCAAACAATGACAGCTTGCTAGGCATAGTGGGAAATGCTTTTAATCCCAGCACTCTGACAGAGGCAGGAGGATCCCTGCCTGGCCAAGACCAGCCTGGTCCCACATAGCAAGTTCCAGAAGTAAGTTGCAGGTGGTGTGCCAGGCCAGCAGGGCTACATGGTGAGATCCAGATGAATTAAAAACATGACCAGCAAGTATGGGCATGCAGAGGGATGCTGAAGAGATGGGAATTCTAAAACCCAGGCTTGCCAGTCTCTGACATCCTGGGATGTCCAGGTGGCTAAGGTCAGATCTGAGAAGGAACCATAAAGGTGATGTATCTACCTTCAGTACCGGGCTAGAAGCTTCTTGAAATGAATGGTTAAGCGTTCGGTATCCTGTGCCTCTTGCAGGGTGAGGCACATGGAAAGTGTGTAAGAACTGAGTTGAAGTTAATGGTAATAACAATGGCTAACTATGGAGAGAAATGCACGTAGGCCATTCTGCTGGAAGCTTCCCTGGATTTCATCCTCGACCCCATGTCCAAGACATATGACGCAGAGCAAACGCTAAGAAGGAGAAGTGCGGTGTCAGGGGCCCAGGAGACACTAGACACAGCCATCAGGAGGGAGAGGCAGGTCTAGCCATCCCCCAGGACCATGGGTGGTTCGACTCTTGGTGCTTCCCCATAAAAGAGAGCTGGGAAGAGGGGAAAGAGGTTGTGAGATGGCTCCATGGATAAAAGCGCTTGCAGCCAAAGCTGGTGACCTGAGTTCGATCCCTGAGACCCATGTAGTGAAAGGAGATTGATTCCTGCAGCTTACCCTCTGCCGTGCACAAGACACACAAATACGTAAATACACGTTTTCAAGTTTTAATACATTGGGGCTGGAACAGAAGGCATGGGAGCTGGAGAGATGGCTCAGTGGTTAAGAGGGGTCCTGTTCAGTTCCCAGCAACCACATGGTGGCTCACAACCATCTGCAATGAGATCTGATGCCCTCTTCTGGTGTGTCTGAAGACAGTGACAGTGTACTCATATATAAAAATAAATAAATCTTTTTTAAAAACATGTTAACAAATTTTTAATAAAGCAATCCCTCTGTTTCTCTCTGTGTCCTTCTCTCCCTCTCTGTCTCTGTCTGTCTGTCTCTGGCTTTTTTCTTTTTTTTTCGACATGTAAGAGGTTTAATTGAGAGAGAGAGGGGGCAGTAGCAGAAAGAGAGGAGGGAGGGAGGGAGGGAGAAAGAGAGAGAGAGAGAGAGAGAGAGAGAGAGAGAGAGAGAGAGAGAGAGAGAGAGAGCTCTGGCTTTTTAAAGCAGGTTTTCCCTGTGTAGTCTATCTTGGAATCCACTATGTAGACCAGGCTAGCCTTGAACTCAAGATCCACTTGCCTCTGCTCTTAAGTGGATATGCCACTAAACCCACCTTTAAAAAAAAAAAAGATTTAGTTATTAGTATACATAAGTACACTGTAGCTGTCTTCAGACGCACCAGAAGAGGGCGTCACATCTCATTACAGGTGGTTGTGAGCCACCATGTGGTTTCTGGGATTTGAACTCAGGACCTCTGGAAGAGCAGCGAGTGCTCTTATCCGCTGAGCCATCTCGCCATCTCACATCCACCATTTTTGAAAAGAAAAGAAAACATAAGCAATACTTAGAATCCCAGGAGATGGAGACAGAAAAATCTAAGGTTCCAGCCTCAGCTACAGAGTAACTAAACTAAATGAAACCTAAGAGACCGCACCTCAGAAAAAAAGTTGGACAAATGTATCTTATAGGAAGAGAGTTTTTTTGTTTTTTTGTTTTGTTTTGTTTTGTTTTTGTTTTGTTTTGTTTTGTTTTGTTTTAGGACTAGGGTTGCAGACAGAGCTCATTCCTTGTGTGTATTGGCCCTCAGCTGCATGGGGATCTGGGCTTTCTCCCTGGTCTGTCTGACAGAGCTTGTTCCATCTCCTGCCTTCTCTTGCTCCACTGGAAGGGGATCCAAGACTCTGCAGCCCCTTCCGGACTGAACACAGATCTCCAATCACATCATCCCATCAGCCTTCCCTGTTAATGAAGAACGTTCACTAGTTAGTCTCAGGGCTGGTTCCTGACAGGCCAGAAGTGCTCCTTTCTCAGGCAGAGGGTGACACTTTCTCACTTCCCCAGACGAACTGACCTGACAGATAACCTCTGAGGCCTGCAGCACAGCTGGTGGAAGAATGGGGGCAAAGTCTCTTGAGGTTGTGAAAGCTTTCGGCCAGCTGCTCTATCTCTCTCCTAACCTGAGCATTAGTGTGGGGCCGGCTGAGTGCTCTAGGGCCCTGAAGTCAGGCTTTAGAAAGCAAAGCTGGATGCTTCTCTCAACCACCTCAATATATCCGATCAGTCGTTTACTATATTAAAAACCACCACCACCCTGATTTATTCATTCGAGTATGCTTACAGAGCAGACATGCACCAGGACCACAACATGTGTAGTTTAGCAGAAAGTTCCTTTATCCTTTTAAAGACGTATTTATTTATTATATGTAAGCACTCTGGAGCTGTCTTCAGACACACCGGAAGAGGGTGTCACATCTCATCACGGATGGTTGAAAGCCACCATGTGGTTGCTGGGATTTGAACTCAGGACCCCTGGAAGAGCAGTCAGTGCTCTTAATGGCTGAGCCATCTCTCCAACCCTCTGCTGAGAGCTTCTTGCCAGATCCGTTTTGAGGCTGCTGCTCGAGTGACTGTAAAATAAATGATAATGTCTAAATAACCCAAGGGCCGTAGATACTCGTACATGCAGGGAAAGAAACATGCCGTGTACCGCACCTGACAGACAGTTCATTGAGTAAACCGAGTCGTGCCCTGATGCCACAGCCTGGCACCTCAGATGTGAGTCTTAGGGAATCAGACACATTTAATTATGTGTGATTACTTTTTTTATTTGTTTTTTTTGTTTTGTTTTGTTTTTGGTTTTCCAAGGCAGGGTTTCTCTGCGTGGCCCTGGCTATCCTGGAACGTCTCGCTCTGTAGACCAAGCTAGCCTCAAACTCACAGATATGCGCCTACCTCTGTCTCTCCCAGTGCTGGGATTAAAAGCCTGCGCCACCACACTCAGCGTTAGTGCCCGGTTTGACACTGGCTGCCTTCATACACAGTTGACCCTCTGTGCCTGCAGGTTCTTAATTCGTAGGTTCAACCGTGTTGGTTAGAAAATGTTCTGGGAAAACCAACTTATTATTATATAGAGAGTGTAATAATCATTTGCCTAGGCTTCTCCTTTGTATTAGGTTTTATAAATCGGTGGGAGATAGTCTAAAGTGTACCAGAAGGGCTAGGCATATATCTTAGTTGGTAGAATACTTTCCTAGCATGGACAAGGCCCTGGGTTCGATTCCCCCAGTGCTTCATAAAGTTGGTGTGGTGGTGCACGCACCGTAATACCAGCACTTGGGAGGTAGGAGCAGGAAGATCAGAAGTTCAGAGCTACATAGGTCCAGGTCAGCCTGGGTTACATGAGACTTTGTAAAGAACCTCTGGGAAGTGATACAGTTTATATATAGACATGGGGCTATTTTGTATAAGAGACTTGGGTTTCTGCTCTGATGTTGGTACTTGGGGGAACTCTTCAGAGCTACTTCTGGGCAACTGTATGTTAGCACACCAAAGTCACAAAGAGAGGAAGAACTCAATGTCGAGCGACTTCATTGTGAAGGTGAAGAGCATCTGCCTTCCGGCATCCATCCCTGCAGTGCGTGGCGCAGCTTCTACCATCCATTTACAGCATGTACCAAATGATTCAACGGACTCCAAGACCCTCGCCTCTCCGCTGTTTCCATGGCCTCTCCTCAGTAAACCTCAGATTAAAAGTCCCCGACAGGGGCTGGCTAGATGGCTCAGTGGGTAAGAGCACCGACTGCTCTTCCAGAGGTCCTGAGTTCAAATCCCAGCAACCACATGGTAGCTCGCAACCATCCGTAATGAGATCTGAAGCCCTCTTCTGGTGCGTCTGAAGACAGCTACAGTGTATTGGGGTGGAGCGAGAAGAAGAAGGAAAAAAAAAACTCCCCTCCAGGAGCTGGGGCTGAAGGCCTGTGACACCAGCTATTGAGAAGCTGAGGCTAGAGGATCAGGAATTCAAGGCCTGCCTCGGCAACTTAGTGAGAGACCCTGTGTCAAAGGATTTGGGGACGTGAATGTGTAGTAAGGTGCTTGCTTTGTGTGTGCAAGGACCTAGGTTCCTGCCAGTACTTTGGGGGGGGGGGCACACCCTCTTCTCTGGAGGCCAATGCAGGTGGATCTTTCTGAGTCCCAGGCCTGCCAGGTCTACATAGTAAGACCCTAGCTCACAAATAAATAAATAAATAAATAAATAAATAGGTAAATGAATAAAGTATTGCTCAGCAGTTGTCCTAGTGAGACCCCTAGTTCTCACTTCAAAAACGACAGACAGGCAGACAGACAGACAGACAGACAGATAGACAGACACACAGACAGGGCATGCCTTGTTTAGCAGCGTCCGTGTATCCATGACAACCTCCAGATGAAGTTTCCTAGAAGCAGGACAAGAGGGGTGTCTCCACATGGGGCTTGCTTCTTCTTGCTTGCATCTATTTCCCATTCCACTGCTCTGTGAGATTGACGCGCAGAGCTGAGAGGTCCCCGTCCCGGCCACTGCTGGGCTTCGGTGGTGGCTCTCTGTGCCCCTTGAGGGATGGACAGCTCCTGCTCTCCAGCCTGTGGCTCACAGTGCTCTGCTTCAGTCTCCCACCTCACCCCAAGTGTGCTCCAGATCCCTCCCTCCCTTCCTTCCTTTCTTTTTCTTTTGCCAGAAATCTTTTTGTCTCTTTATTTACACAAAACACTACTATTATCAGAGTATGGGGATTCTGAGCAATAGTCTTGGCTACTTAGAAGGCTGGCGAAAGGGGTAAGTGGTCTGAGCTCACAACTTTGAGACAAGCCTGGGTAACTCAGTGAGAGCTCATCTCAAAATTAGTCCGTAGGGCTGGGATCCAGCTCAACTGACCTAGAGCTTGCTTGCCTTGCCGACGTGAAGCCCTGGATTCCATTCCCAAAGCCACATAAGCCAGGCTTGGTATAATCCCAGCACTTCGAGGAGGGGGTGGGGAGGGTGGGTTGAGGATGAGCAGTTCAAAGTCATCCTCAGCTTAAAAAGGGAGTTTGAGACCAGCCTGCCCTTATTAATTAGTTAGTTCAATAAATAGAGCAGTGCTGGGCAGTGGTGGCGCACGCCTTTAATCCCAGTACTCGGGAGGCAGAAGCAGGTGGATTTCTGAGTTCAAGGCCTGATCTACAGAGTGAGTTCCAGGACAGCCAAGGCTACACAGAGAAACCCTGTCTTGAAAAATCAAATAAATAAATAGAGTAGTATGGTGATTCACATCTGTAATTTCCATACTCTGGAGGGAGATTGTTATAAGTTCAAGGCTAGTCTAATAAACCTAGCAACATTCTGCTTTTAAAAAAAAAAAAGAAAAAACAGCCGGGTGGTGGTGGCGCACGCCTTTAATCCCAGCACTTGGGAGGCAGAGGCAGGTAGAATTCTGAGTTCGAGGCCAGCCTGGTGTACAGAGTGAGTACCAGGACAGCCAGGGCTACACAGAGAAACCCTGTCTCGAAAAACCAAAAACAAAAAAAACAAAAAGAAAAAAGAAAAAAACAAAACAAAAACCCCAAGTGATAAGTAAATGTGCATTCCTATTGAATGAGCAGATTCAAGCCAGATTGGATTATATTAAAGGGAGGTTTATTGGAAGCTGTTCTTGGGCAGTGAGTTCATTGGCGACAAGGACCAAGACCAGGGAAGTCGCTATGAGGA